>JAGDQP010059153.1:0-12430 GCA_022664845.1 Lepisma saccharinum | reverse complement strand
CCATACAATTCATTTTATCTTATGTTATCCTTTTGGAGACCATCTCACCTATCGCCACTGGTCTAGATATTCTCTGGTGCCTTACGTTTGTACTTTTGTCGCTCTTCATCCTTGACATCAGATTCACTCGAGAATTAATTCAAAATCCTCCTCGAACTGGAATTCTCCTGGAATTATGATCAAAAATCCACTTGAATAGCGCGTAAACTGGGCACCACTATATGTAACGTCCCCGAGTACCCGCAGATTACCTTATATTTAATTACTCCGGTTATGGCGTGGGATTTGGTGTTTTTTAACCTGAAATACAAAATTTGATTAGTTTAGAACCACAACCTAGACAGTATGTAATGGAGTCGCCCGACCTTACGAGGTACTCCTGCGTATGTAAGGGATTATGTATGCAATAGCAAGAAACTAGGAAGAAAACAGTAGGAATACAACTAAATTGTTATTAGTTAGCCCACCTACCTGAAGATGTGCTAACTGTTTGGGCCAAACGCTTTTAGACCAAAACCTTGCGACATCATGTGTAAAGATACACGTATGCGATCGACATGGGCTATGATCACATTGTATTTGCTCTTTCTCGGTACAAAAGAAAAACTACGTACTTCATCTTTTGCAATGTCCTCTTTATCCTATGAATTTGAATGGAATCGGCGTTGTCCACGTCAACTTTTTGGGCTCCATATTTTTCACTTCTGGAGGGCCATTTCTCCCCTTCAACTTGCTTTACACACAAACACAAACAAAAGTACGCGTTTTCATCGTTTACCTTCTTCTGTTTATCCTGTGAATTTGAAGGAAATCGTCATTGTTCGTACCCACTTTTGAGGTTATTTCTCCACTACAAACTGTTTAACCGCACGAATGAAAAATATGTGTTTCATCGTTTACCGTCTTCTGTTCATCCTGTGACTTTGAAGAAAATCGGCCTTGGAAACTAAAGTAACTCTCCTTGTTAGTGGTTTACATTTCTCTCTTTTCTTTTATTTCTTGTTATGCCCATAGGTTGTGCCTCTTAAAACGGATGATTTCAGTGTGTCAGTGCCAGTCCTCTTTTTGTTGCTAATGTATTTTGACATGCTGCTAACTATGCTGGATTCTTTCTTCTTTAGATGTTGTACATTGACAATTATTTTATGTGAAGCCTGCTTGTGTTAGGAACTGTTCCAAGTTCCTCGATCTCTTATATGTAATTACTGGTCTGTCTTGTGAAATCCACATCCACCATTTCTCTCTATCATATCTTCTCTTGATTTCCTTTAAGAAATGAGGCAAACTTTATGAAAATAAGGCTTGTATAAGCCGAGTTAGAGTTACATTTATATCTCAGTCCTTCATGGTCAATATCCAAGATGGCGGCTCAAAATGGCAGATTTTGGCCATTCAGATTCTGATAGACTTTCGATGTTATTCAATATACTTCATAGATCCAGAAACCACAAACAGTATTTTTGTTGCAATTTGTTCTAGGTCAGCCCCCTCTTTTACCTAAGTTGATTGCACTAAGTTTATCTACTCCTATCTCAGAAATTAAGCGTATATCTCAGATTCTTTGGCGGGTGAAATCTCGGTGTGAATTCTGGACGTGTGGAAACCGATTTCTTTAAAAAGGAAGTTTTAATATTAAAATTATATCCTTCAAATAACAGCAAGCATCCACGGGATTCTTTATTTAATTTACTTTTTGTTCCCTGTGAGGAAACTTTCCAGAAATGCAAACACATGCTTTGTTTTTAAATCTTTAGTTAAAAGTTCATGCCAAAAGCATCTCTTGAGAGACTCACCCGATAGCCTTCAGACGATTTTCGTCGATTTGATGCATAACGTTTTTGATGTGTTTATCATTTTTGTCCATAGAAAGTAGCAAAGGCCCTCTTCTCTCTTCAGCTTATTTGGCTCCAATTCTGAACTGCAGAAATCATTTTTGGGCATACGTTTTGTCTAAAGTGTAATCTTAAGGCCTTACCAAAACATAACAACAACTGCTTCATTTGTAGTTTCTTTTTTCCTTTTTAGAAAAAGGAAAAGAATTTCACTCCTGCTTGTGGCCAGGTAAAGTCACTGCACTTGGTTGTGTAGCACTAACACAAATACCTGTACAACGATCCATTTGTCACAGAATGACGGCGCTTAGTACATTAGCCCAGGAAACTATGCACTTACGATATCTATCGGCATTGTCCATAACTCTTTAACATCCACACGCCTCGACCTCAAATTTTGTTTATATTGGGGTACGCCCTTTTAGAAGTACGCAAGACTATTTCATTACAGTGAACCTAAATCGAAGCATTTGATATAAAATGTCACTTATAAGAACTAATTAAGGGCCCCTACAAGTTGAATACTATGTTTATGTAATCAATTACCAATGGGTTGTTACAGCGGGTTTGTGGCATTTGGTTATGTCGTTGTGATAGTGTCGTTATTTCATTCACGTCCACCACCATCACCTAGTATTTTTATACTTGATTTATGTCTCTACAATTTTGTGTCAATTTTAATATTGTTTGTACTCAGTAATCCATGACGTGAAATCAATTCTCAATTTGAAATCATAACAAAGAATCAGAATAGAAAATTTATCTGATCATGGAACAGTCTTACAGTATTTGCCAAGTTCCAAATAACTTCATCGTGTCTCCTCTTCCATGAAGCGTCGCCTCACTTCACCCAGTAATTCTCCGATGTTTGTTAAAACAGTAGAACAATCAGTCCCACTGTTTGTTCTTTAATACGTGTACTTGTGAAGGAAAATAGTTATTTATTTTTTATTTTGACTACAAAAACAACGCTGAAGATAGATATTATTATTAGATGAAAAGGTGGTAATATGGAAGAGGGTTGTAGTATGGGAATCGCTATTACTTTTCAACTCATTAACACTACCGAAACTTTTTATACACTAAAGTAATGCGAAGCATTTCCTTATGCGACGACAGAGATGGTTTTGTAATCAGTTGAGAATCGTTGGTGTGAGTGGATAGGGAGAGGAAAAATCTGGAGAACAATGGAATGTGTGGCCTGCAGTCGCTTGGCACACATGGAATGTACTGGATGAGAAAAAGACTATTAAGTGTGTGATTAGTGTTCGTAAACTAAACTCTTCTTTTGCGTAATATACAAATGGTATCACTAAGCTGAACACTCCCAGTTTGGTTAGCCATTCAGGAAACACGAGTGAGGATAGAGTCATTAATAAAAACTTTATTTTCTAATTCTGGATTTTGTATCATCAATATGAAGACGTTTCGAGGCTTTTCACAAAACTATAGACCTGTAATTTAGGATAATCAATCACTCTTCGATGATAATTTTACGTTTATACAAGCAGTGATTGAACTTAAATAATTCAATTAATGGTTTTACAATGACAAATTTACTACGTGTTTAAGCTTGAATTTTTCTTTCCTTTTTGTCCTGGATTTCTAGCCATGGGATTCGTTCTACTAGTACCTAATACGGAGTTATTCTTCGTGCTCAATAAATTTATATTTCATATTCCCATGTTAACACCCAAGTTTCTCGGGCCCAAATTTCGTATTATGTCTGATTTTCTTTGCGTTTTTCTTTCTGCTCACAGCAATTAAGAAAGAAGTATTCTGTCCAGAGAAAGCCAAAGGTCCATCCTACAAATTTAGGTTAATAATTTATGACATTAGTCTAATAGAGTTTGATCTATGACTCAAAGAAAAAGACCTTCCCATATTACCACCTTTTTCTTCTACTGCAATTCTTTGTACATAAACGTTCCTTCATTAGGGTGGTAGAGGATAGGAACACGGGATTGTTCACCTCTGTTTCTCTTTCAAGTTTTTCTGTTTTTCAAATAAAGTTCGGAAAGCATATTGCACATTGTATTAGACGTATAATACTTTTCTTGTTTCCATATTTTATCATGCAATTCCAAACTATATTAGATGTATTATGCATGTATATAATCATTTGTAGTTATTTTGTTACAACATGAAGTGAAAGTAAAGGTTATTATTTTTCATTCAAAAATGTCAAGAATAATGTTGCATATATTTTTATCTTGAAATGATTAAAAATATATAGTATTCATTATCTTTTAATCTAATTATATGTCAATATATTATGACATTCTAAATAGATTTCACATTATGAATGTCAAAGAAAAGCTTATTGTGTTCAAGGTGACGTGGCATTTTGAGGACATAGGAATCAGCTCTGAGTCACTCATAATACAACTTCTTGCAAGAACGAAAATGCAATAAGTACCATATTATTTACTCATGACAAACTTCTGATCACAAAAAAATGTAACAATAGTATTCTAAACAATTTAGTTGATGCACTAAGTGTATACCTGATTCGTTGTAAGTGTGCCTAAGGAGTTGTATACATTTTACAAGGCTCAAAGGGTTAACAAACGTTAAGAATCTCATATACATTGCCTATAACAAACATATTTTTTATCAAAACAACATGATCTACGATCTTTCCGTTACATACTGGGTGACATGAAGTATGGTTATGCTTTTGAGACTAACAATATGTGCTATTTAAAATAATAATATTTTTTCATTAGTTTTAGGACTGATAATCTTAATAAAAATTAGTTATAACATTTCCTATCTACGGGGAGTTGTTTAAATTTTTTTAGATATATTACAATAACACATTGTAAACTACGTGTTCGACAGGTTATTGTTTTATATTAACTATCAATCTTAATATACCTTGAGCAAAATTTCAAATTGAAATGTTATACAAATTTTTACTTCGAACAACTTCCGTTTTCTTTCTCTCAAATATTTCTTCGTTTCAACACAGAACAGTGCTCACATTGTTAAACTGAAAATACAAACATGTGTAGTGGAAAACCCAGGAGTCCTGAATAAATTCGAAAGAAACATTTTACAACAAAACTTCGGGCTCTTCCTCCCTCTTTATGGAGTATACGTATATTGACAGAGATTAATGAGAGTTGAAGTAGCATTTTTTTAAAAAAAGATAAGAAACCAACATCAATAATGTAAGTACTTTGGAACAACTCCACGCTAACTAGAGGGAAAGTTCTGCTGGAAGTTTTCCTTTTGCACACACACACAAACCAGCACATACAAACATACATACATATACACAACACTATACATAGTGTGTTTCTGTGTGTGAGGAAGAGAGAAAGAAAGAAAGAGGGGTTCCATTGAAGTAAGGTATTAACTTTTCCCTTTTTTCTTCATACTTAAGTTAAAGGGTATAAAAGCTGACAGAAATGACAGATGGAAGTTCATTATGATGTTCATTAAGTTCTCGGAACTGAAAGTTCATGTATGCACTCTGGTTATTCTCAGAACCCCTGTACTAGGAAAGCAAAAGAGTGTAAGAACTGTAAAAGTATTTTCTGTTCGGAACTGTCTGACAATTATGAAAACTTATCATCGTATGTTTGAAAAGGTGTACCCTAAAGAAAAATTATTCCGGGAACATAGAATTTATTTTTTTTAATTGACTTATTAACGATTATACAGACAGCTACTATCTACGCCCATCATATGTCTGATTGTGATGGATGACCTACGGCAACTTTAGGCATAGTTGCCTGTATAGGCCTTAAATCGAAGCTAAATTTAAAAATAAATTCTATGTTCCTGGATTGGTTGAATTGTTATTAACGCTCTATAGTAGTTGATGAACGGGACCTGTTCTTGGAAAAGGCAGGTTATTAACGATGCGACCTACTGCTTGTGGTAAAATTGTCTCCGAACTACTCCGTTTAATGGACCCTTACGGGACTTGAGCCAACCACCACAATTTTTTCGTGCGTGTAAGCCTCTAGTTATGCCATTTTCTTGGCGAGGAAACATACAATTACTTTTGCTCAGTGAACTAACTGAACTAGATTGCTTAGCAGTGACAGAATCAACGATTCGGTTGATGACAGTGAATTACTGTTCGTAGAACATTTTCGTTCTTAAGATTGAAAAAAAAACAATCTGCAAGAACTAGTCTGTCGCACCTAAAATCGGAATGTTGGGGTAACCCATTAATTTTACTAAACAAACAATCGAGGAATCCGAAAATCACATCCATGCTTTCCTCCGATGTTTCGTTTAGCTTCCAGAGCGAAAAAAAATTAAAAAATTATTCAAGAGAGGGGCATGTGCTATGGCACTAATTTCTTGTAATTTTAACTTTAAGTACGTTGTTTCAGCCTACTACGAGTTAGGCCATTCACTTTCAATCGAAAAGAACGTCTTTTTCCCGGTGACGGGCTATAAAGCTGGTATTATTTTTCTATTTACAGGCGAGACCGAGGGTCTGGCGGAGGAAAGTTGCTCTTGTGCGTCAATAAGTAATGGTCCAGCAAGGTAAGACATGAGCTCAACCGTGACTGTGAAATTATTTGGGTCGAGGTATTAGTAGGCATAGTTTGTAAGATATACATAGGATGCGTTTATAGAGCAAAACAAAACAGTCCGCGTTCTTTACTCGAACAATCCCATGATTCACTACTGGCGGCTCTAGCTCCTGGGGGACTGGGACTTGTAAATTAAGTCCATCTTCGCCCATGGAAGATAAAATGCCAACCCAGCATTTAAACGTAAACCTGAGGTAAAATCAACAAACTAACCCATTTAACTTAGGATGTAAACTTAGGATAGGTGCTATAGGAAGACTCATAACTATGTAAATTACCGCTATGGGCCGCTAAAATTAGTACAATACACACTGGGCTCAGCAGAACTTTGCATTTTCTTCAATGGGTGAAGTAAATAAAAACGAGTAAATGCTTATACTTGCCTATTTTAAGTAAATACTTGGCATTAAGTGAAGAAAAGGGGAGTATACTTTCCATCAAGAGTAAATATTTGTGCTTTGAAAATAAATGCTTCTGTGGTAAGTAAATGCTCGGAACTTTGAAGCAATTACTTAAATGAGAGTGAATCAAAAGAACTTGCAATGAGTAAAAGCAAATTTTTATTCACCTGATAGGCGAGATAATAGTTTACTCGCGAGTAAACACTTTCAAGCATTTGCTTATTTTTATTGACTTCACCCAATATTTCACCAATATCTGTCATGTACTTCGCGAATGTACCTTGTGAGTGACTTGTAGTTACTGAGATCTGGGGGAGCAAAGAAACATACATATGGATAATACTAAGCGAGTGAAAGGGACCTGTCAGTTTAGAGTCAACGTTATAGTTTGTTCAATCGTTTGAGACCATGACTAATCCAACGGTGTATGACTCATCTCTGTTTAACATAGTATGCGTGACATTCTCAGATTATGATGAGTGTACAACTTTCAATGTAGTACGAAAAGTACTGTACACTGTAGAATATTTGGTGAAAAGTAAATTCCTTTCAAGTGGTGTACTTGAGTGAAATGATGAACAAAAGTACGGTACTTTAAACTTTTTTTCCTAATCACAATACATTTTGTGTAAAACATTAACGAGCAATAAAACACGTCACAAACTGACATTCAGTATATAATTTACGGCTGTAATTGCGTTATACCTCTAAGAAGTTCAAAATTGCAAATTTTACATATGCTAGCAGAAATATTAGGGATCACGTTCTCGATTAAATAACACATATATATTAAAAATCATATTTATTATATATTATTAAAGTTGCCGTCACGCACTAATATTTTTACAGCCTGCACTTACACTTTGATCTATATTTCCCCAAAATCTATGAGAGTATGGGCCCAAGAAAACTTTTTTATTATATCACTCAATACGGGAATTTTTTAAGTTTTATTTTCATGAAAACAATACCAGGTTGTGGGTAGTAACAGTATATAGAAAGAAAAACATAGCCTGACATACTGGCAAGACATGTAATAGAGTTTAAATTTTAATACATGCCAAGAAATGCTCAGACTAGAAAGAAATAGAGCATTCATTTATGTCACTATATAAAAAAAAGCTTAGTATATATTGTTTTAAATTTTTCATTCTTACATTTTTAGTTGTACAACTCATAATTAAAATTAAGTAAAATCATAGTTTCTTTTTTCAACTTTTTTAAATAATCCAACTACAGAAGCTATGCATTGGTACTCACAAGCAAACATACTGATGGGGCAGAAAAAATACGATTTTTTCTTGTGTCATGATTAGGATGTCAAAATATGTGCGCATGCAAATTTTGGCAACCTGAGCGCAACTGGTGTGGGAGATATTGATGATAAAGTAGTCAGATTCTTGTCTGTGGACAGTGATATACAAATGTTGAAATATCATTATACGTCTAAATTGCTGAAAGAAATTGAAACCAAATACATAGTAATGGGTACAGGATGGAAGGGGCTACCTTAAGGAGGGTACATTCTTCATTGCCGCCATCTTGAAATCCGCCATATTGTATCATGACCCCATGCTAGCGTCGCATACCCTTATCTCTCACAATATTACATTTACGGCAAAACTGACAAACGTTTTTGCCGTAAACTTCTAGCTCAGAATGGCATACTACATGACCCCCTCCTCATTTAAGAAAATAAATCACGATTTTCTTAAATGTCCCAAGGAAGACCCATAGGATCAATGGAATGTTACTAGCAGGACGTCCTTTGAACGTCCATGGGACGTTATTGTGCTATATGGGAGTTTAATACTCACTCCATGTGCCTGCTCTTAGCACGGAGTAGTGAAATAGTCCTACGTACTTTTCGCTCTTCTACTCTCACACTTAACTTAAAACTTTGTTTCATTTACATTTCCTCACCAAGCAAATATTACATTTCGCCTGTAATTTTTACATTTTTCGGTTTCCACAAAATTCGCCATACACCACATGAGTTGTCCTGTTTTTTATATTTTATAAGCGTTTTAATATGTGTTATAGTTATAGGAATGCAAAATGTGGTATTTGAGCCGTTTCCAGTGCTCTATGGTAGAAGTAGCTAAACTGCAGAATAATTGTCTATTAATTAAAATTGGTTTTATGCGTTTAAGTTGATTGAAACGTGTTGTGCCAGCGTGTATATTACTTATTTTATTGTTTTCTGTCTTCAAAGTTCATAGTAACCGAGCAAGCCAAATGCCGACCAAGACGGGGACTTTGGTCGGAGATAGACGGGACTCCAACTAGTGGTCGGGAAATAGTTGGGGGAAATTCGGCGCCGGCACATAAATGGCCATTTTCCGGTCCTCCGTCGGTCCTCCAACTTTCCGGCATACCCCGCCCATCACCCGTCCACCTCAACGTCGGCTCCTTGTCGATTTTTTCAAAACCTGACGACGGCCCCACCTTCGCTGACCAAATGCCGCCGTCAAACCGACGTCGCCTGGCTTGCTGAGAAGAGTTTAAATCGTCAAATGTTTTTTTGTTTTCGGCTGGGTTCTGCTTGACAAATAAATCCGTTCCCTTTTCGCATAACGTATTCCGTTAACGAGGTTTCGATAATACGCAAATTCTAACCATTTAGCGCAGCTCATGATTGACTTCATCACTCCGTTGAGGAGATCTGTATTGAAATGTCGGGACTAGATTGTAAACGACCGAGGTAAACGTGAAGTTTGAAGCGTTAGACCAGCGACTCTAGGGTTATGGGTCAGAATCCGCCCTGGGTATGGATGTTTGTGGAGATGTGTTTTAACGTATGGTAGGTAATATGAACTGAAAATAAATGTAATGATCGTAAAATAAACGAATTAAAAAGATACTAAATCCTTGGCTTAGGAATCGAAAGGTCCTTAGAGCGAACCCAGCGGTCGCCCATCCTGACTGAGGTTTTTCCAGCGATTTTCCTCAGTCACGCCAGGCAAATACCAATATGGTATCTACAAAACTGCCACACAGCACAAGTATGTCCAATGTAGGAGCCAAAGGACGTCTCTGGAACGTCTAAAGTATACTCGACTGTAACGCCCAGTGGATGTCCATAACGATCAATTATGAACAAGTACGGACTTTACAGTAACATGATGAAATGAGACAAAGAGGTCTACTGAAGGCCACAAATTAACCATTCCGTGTTGAGCGATACTTAAAGAAAATCTAAAACTTAGATTACACAGTCAAAACTTCTACGCGGAAACTTACACAGCAGAGCACTTCTACGACGTTTACCGCGAACCTGACCAACTCGGCCACGCTTCCATTGATAACTGAAGACTAGGCTGTCAAAATTATCCGGATAATTATTCATCCGGATATAGTTCGAATAATTATCCGGATAATTTCATTAGTCGAATCCGATTAATCGGATATCCGAATAATCGGTATCCGAATAATCGGTATCCGAAGAACGAACAAAACGAATATACGAATAATTGTTGTCCGAAGAACGATGAAACTTATAGAGGAAAGAAGTTCGTGTAATGGGGACCTCCATTTTTATTTTAATGCATAATAATATTCCTATAACAATTTGCTGAACATTTTTAAAGCAGAATATTACTTGTACTTTTAGGCGCATGCTGTGAAACCTAATTCGCCCGCTCCGACCGTCTGTCCGTCTGTCGACAACTTAGAAACTACTAGGGCTGGAAAGGTAGTTGAGGTGTCGTTGGAAATTTCTAAGTGAGACTAGCTCAAACCCGTATCATATATCGAGATTGCAGGGGGTGCTAGAGATAGGGGGCATAACTTATATATTTGGAACTACTAGGGCTAGGACGGTGTTTGAGGTATCATTGGAAAGGTCTCGAAAAGAATAGTTCAAACTTTAAACCCGTATCATTTATCCAGATTGCAGGGGCGAATCCCGAGTTTCGGAGGGGATCTTTTTCAACTTTGGAACTCCTAGGGCTAGAAAAGTGGTTAAGGTATCGTTGAATAGGTCTCGTCAACACTAGTTCAAACCCGTATCATTAATCCAGATTGCAGGGGCGGTTCTCGAGTTTAAGTGGGATTTCAACTTTCGAACTTCTAGGGCTAGAAAAGCGGTTGAGTTGCCGTTGAAAAATTCTTGGCAACATGAGTTCGAACCCGTATCATTCATCCAGATTGCGGGGGCCGAGTTTAAGGGAAGGATTTTCAATTTTGGAACTACTAGGACTAGAAAAGTGTTTGAGGTGTCGTTGGAAAGGTCTCGGAAACAAGAATTCAAACCCAAATCATTTCTCCAGATAGCAGGAGCGGTTCCCGAGATTCGGGGGGATTTCCAACTTTGGAACTACTGGGATAGGAAAGTAGTTGATGTGTCGTTGAAAAGGTATGTACACAATTTTTCGAACGCAACATTGATTATATAAATAGGATGCTCGCTGCTGAAACCTGGCGATATCTTGTGTGCACATTCCCCTGACTAGCTTCAGCCTCACTTGTTTATTTCTACTAATATTTTTTTTAATTTCACAAGGTAGAATTTTTAACGTGAACTCAAGAATTTTGACATTAACACTGAAGAATTTTAGTGACTTGAACTCAAGAATTAAGCTAACGTCTACTCAATATCCAAGGTCTCTACTTATAATTATTTTTAGCTCACTTGTAGACCAATTAGACATCTGACTGAACATGTGCACATTCTTAAATGCAATTATATAGTACATGAAGATGTAAAGGTTTCCTACTTTCTATATTTTCCGGAAAACTCAAGGTATAGTAGCTCTCCAAAAGCAATTGTACCTTTTATCGAAACTACAAATATAACCATACGAATATTTATTGACGACGACGGTTCGCCTAATTGCTTTAGGCTTTTTCAAGTCAAACTAACACAGACACTTTCTTACATGCTTGCACAGAACGTAAATATATAGCTTGCAAATACAGCTATGGAATTTTACCAAAAGAATACATGAAAATATTTTTTGGGATAGAAGTGAACATTTACCAAAACTAACAGCGTGAAAAAAAAAACATACCACAAAAAAACCTCAACAATAACCAGACGAGATTTATGTTTTGTTCATATGTGATTTAAATAATTTGATGATATTTCGCCACGAATTATGAAGAATCCAATCGTCGTTGTCATTTAAATTTTGAGGAAACCAACAAATTTTGTAACCTTCTCTTACAACCCTATCTATGAAATCTTTACCACCTCCCAACAACTTAACTGAATTTTCACTGGTTCTACAAGATCACTTGCAGCTGCAAACACAATTACTTTGGACAAACAAAACGACACATACGAAAGAGATTCAGAGAACACTTGAGATATATCCGTAGGGTCGAAAAGAAATTCGGATTGTCAGCACATGCTATTGAACAAAACCACAACATCAGTGAAAATTCAGTTAAGCGGCTGGGAGGTGGAAAGATTTCACAGATGACCATTCACTACTGTTTAACTTTGCGTTAGAATATGCGATTTTAAAAATTAAAGGAGACAAAAAGGGACTATCATTGAATAGTTTAAACCAACTGTTCGTATACGCGGATGATGTAGATTTAATAGGGAAGATATGGATGCACTACAAAGCAACCCCGAGGTTTTAGTAGAAGCGTGCGATGAGATAGGTCTACAGGTAAACATAGATAA
>JAGDQP010059152.1:0-12430 GCA_022664845.1 Lepisma saccharinum | reverse complement strand
CTAGCCCCAGCGGTTTAGGCTGTGTATTCTATACAACAATGGGTTTGTGGCCATTTTGGATCCAAGATGGCGACTTTTTCAAAATATCTTCAGTTATTTACATTGTCATAAAGTTCTAAGCTATATTTAAAGATTCAAGTCTCTAGCTCATCGGGAAGTTAGTTTAAAATCGATTGCAAAATGTGTACAGAACAGGCAGACAAGTAAACAAGTGAATAAAAACGTGTTAAAATGGATCTGCTATGACAATAGTAAACTGTCAGGACAATGGCTTGATAGTGATCAACGTCCAAGACGGTGTCCTAAACCAACACCTCTCCACCCACGGTAGGTGTTGTTGCTTGTAGGGTGGTCTATTGTGGGAGTGCACCATCATGTCTTTGTCAGGCGAGGTGAAGCCATCACTGTAGATCGTTAGAGTGTTCCATGAAATGCCCCACAAACTTATTCGCCAGGACCCAGCAATGGTAAACAGACATGGTGTTCTTATTTTGCATGCCAATGCCCACACACACTCATCGCGCAAAGAACGATGCATGCTCTACATGAGTTGAAATCCTTCCTCACTCACCGTATTCTCCCGATCTCTCTCCCACTAACTACCACTTCTTCCAGCATCTCGATCAGTTTTTGGCAGGGAAGATCTTCCCTGATGATCGAGTGGAGTAGCAGACAGTTGAGGATTTCTTCGCATCGCAGACTCCAGACTTCTTTAAGCACGTAATCCAATCTTTAGCTAAGCGATGTCAAAAGTGTGCAGCTGCAGACGGTGACTTCTTTGATTAACCAGGTTGAGTAGTTTTCATTTTTCTGGCCTTTGGACATGACTCACCTGGGGCGGACATTACATTCCCACCAATCGTATATAAAAGCACGTTCGCGATAAGATTCGGGTCACATACGTTGTTTTCTCTTGACTGTCTTGACAATTGATTGACCACACAAAATAACGGGCATTTGGCCTGGATTTACAATGCAAACAGCTTCCTACTATCATCCACGGAGGGTCGCATCATGGCGATAGACATTGAGTTGTCAGGAAACAGGAAAGAGAGCAGAAAAGTTCCTGTACTTTCGTTCGTATTTTATATCTTAGATGCTTAGTACGCTGCCCAAAACACATGAAATCCTTCTTTAGGATTTATGGTTTCTTCCATGTCAGCAATTACCCTTTACCAGTCTTGTTTTCCTGCATGTGCTATAGCGTGGTGTGGCTGGTACTGTGCAGTTATGGAGTGTACAACTGAATATAGTAAGCTGAGGTTCGATATTGGAGTAGAAACAGCGGATATATGAATAAAGTTTTCGGTCTGAACGTTCAACTTCCTTTCACTTCTTCGGCACGATGTTGCTAACTTAGAACTTCACCGATGTATCCACGTTCAGTATGTTCAGATGCTGAAACATAGAAATACCGATATCATGGAAGGAGCCCTGAGTAGTATCCGCTGTTAAGTTATTGTATATATTGTCATTTGTTGATGGAACAACAATTTTAGTCTAGGGAATATACTGTTCTAATGTTTTCGAAAAACTGTACAGCTGTAATACCAAGATAAGCTGATAAATTCATCAGTCAGTCGTACAATACAGAGATACCAAGCTTAAAATAATACGAACATATTCTTCAATCAGACATGTGCAATAGACTTTTGAGCCCATCCTAAAAACAGCGAAAGAGGTGGTTTACGTTGAAGGTTGTTCCGTAGATTGAAAACAGCGTGGTGATGTCTAATGTCTGTGTTGAAAGTGACAAGTTGAGCTGTCGTCAAATATGATTAAAGAGCTATTTTTGAATATAGTGCAGATGTGGAAAAAAATATTACCTAAATTCGCAAAGAAGTCTTTTTCGTATGTGTCATCTATTGACGAAAATTAAAATAGGATTAATAGTTCCAATTACGTTACAAGAATATCACTCTCCGAGATTAAACGAGGGAACTATTCAACTTGGTACGATTTTTTTTGATTTAAAATCTTTTGTCGATGAAAAATTATATATATTTACTATATCAGGAAAATAGTTTCCTCGAAATTACAAAATATGATTATGCACCTGCCTGTAAGGCAATAAACTTTAACGATGTTTCAACATATTTATTTTTTAAATAAGAACACTTAGTTATAGACACGCGACAAAACTTTTGTCCACACCTGTACTACAATCTTTGTATTTTGACAGCTATAATAATTCTTGCGAGTCGTTTAACATCTGTATGCAGTCTACAAATATCTGCAGTTTGATGTTAACATTAAGGCGTTTCACTGTCTCAGTCCATTATTTTTACTAATTCTAATTACTGTTAATTCACTTTACATTATTTTATTACTATAAAAATAAAATAAATCACAGCCATATTCAATCCACTAGTGGATGAGGCCTCTCCCCGAAGGAAGGAGTTGGTCTACTACTCCCACGCTGACCAGACGGGTTGGGAGAGGAATTTTATTGCTATAACTAGATATATTTATGATGAATTAACTCATTTTAGACCTATTATGTTAACTGAGATAATCCTTATATTCTGAACTACGACTCACAGCGTTATATATTGACAATCTAGTGGGACAGAAATGTAATTCCACTATTGTTTCGAATATACAACAAAATATTAAATATAACTTGCAAAATATCCTTTCTTTACAATATAATATATATTTTCGTGGCCAATTGAAGATTGAGTAAGTATAATGACCTCAAAGTTACCAATAATACATTTAAGTAGTCTTTGTGCAGCCTGAAGTAGTCACATGAATTTAATGTTCATATGTGATGTATTTGAACTATTTTAACAAACTGGTGTTATCTTGTCATATTCTCGTATTCTTCAAGATACGTGCACGCTGGCATAATGTTTCGAATATAGAATTATTAACGTTCAGAAGCAAATTGTAGCTAAATTTCAGATTTTAAACTGTTTATATTTCAACTACCGATAAACTTTTAGGTTGAAATACTTCATTATACCTTATAACCAATAAATATAAATTAAAGGTAAGTTGGCTTGAACGAATCATAAAGAAAGTTTGCTAATTTTTGAGTATCTAGTAGTTCTCATCTTTTTCAGAATGCAGCCACGAATACTTCGTCAACACATATTTGATATGTGCTCATAGAAAAAAAGAAAGACCAAGTGGAGGTTATATGTACGTATATTCCCAATCAGTTGGGAGTTTCTTCATTCCCATCAGATGTTAAGCATGATCTAAAATGAACCCTTCAAGGTGTTGTCAAAAGCACGATCAGAAATGTAGTAAAGCAGCCAGGCATCGAGATCGATTTGTGAACGATAATCATATCTGGTTTCAAATTGAGTTTATATTACCCCAAGCTGTGATTCAGGCACCTCGAAGCGCTTCGGAAACTGAGTGTAGTAGGAGACGTTGGAGACCTTTCAATCTTCACAATCAAGGCCTTTGGAGGCCTTATCTTCACACTAGAAAATTTTGAATTCTCTAGTGTGGAGATAAAGAGACGAAAAGCGAAAATTTTCATGGAAACTACAAGTCAGAGAATTATCGTTAGCCACAGAACTCAGTTTGCGAAAAGTGGAAAAAGAGATTCTGCGACAATAGCGAATGAACTGTGTGAAAGTTCACCAAACGGAGAGACTACAATAAAGAAGAGAAAATCGTCTTAGTCAGAATCGTTATCTCCTGATCAAGCACTTGCTTTAGTGGTAGACCGAAATCTTTCCACACACACATATAACATACTTCGACAGCAAGCCTTACACGTAAATTGTAATTTGTATCCACCAACAAAGTGAAAGCTGCTAAACAATTATGTTCTCTTCTGAGATTACAGTGGCGATGAACAATTCTCGTGGGAAACTTTCTACCTGTACTTATTTTGCTCTTTACCGTCACATCCCCACCTTATAATTACATTAATTTTGCTATTGTTCTTTACATTTGAATATATTACCACCTTCTCTTTAACTTTTCACAAACGTGTAATTGTATGATCAATTGTATGATCAATCATAGATTGAAGTGCCACTTCAGCTACTGTTTCAGTCATTGTAATTTCAGAAGGATAACACAATTGTTTACAAGCTTTCACTTTGTAGTAATGTGGATACAACTTACAATTTACCTGTAAGACTTGCTGTCGAATTATATTATATATGTGTGTGGAAAGATTTGGGTCTACCACTGAAGAAAGTGCTTGATCAGGAGATAACGATTCTGACTAAGACGATTTTCTCTTCTTCTTTATTGTAGTCTCTCCGTTTGGTAAACTTTCACACAATTCATTCGCTATTATCGCAGAATCTCTTTTTCCACTTTTCTGACACTGAGTTCTGTGGCTAACGATAATTATTCCTGACTTTCAGTTTCCATGAAATTTTTTACTTTTTCTCTCCTTGTCTTCACACTAGAGAATTCAAAATCCTTTGAAGGCCTCCAACGTCTTCTACTAAACTCAGTTTCCGAAGTGCTTGGTAGTGCCTGAATCACAGCTTGGGGTTGTGTAAATTCTGTCTGAAACCAAACATAATTATCGTGCACAAATCGATCTCAATGCCTGGATGTTTACCTATATTTCTGATCGTGCTTTTGATAAAAACTTTGAACGGTTCTTTTTCGATCATGCTTAACATCTGATGGGAATGAAGAAACTCCCAACTGATGGGAAATATACGTACATATAACCTCCACTTGGTCTTTCTCTCTTATCTGTGAGCACATATCAAATATGTGTTGACGAAGTATTCATGGCTGCATTCTGAAAAAGACGAAAAAACTACTAGATGTGCAAAATTGCGCAAACTTTCTTTATGATTCTTTCAAGCCAGATAACCTACCTTTAATCTACATTTATTAGTTGCAAGGTATAATGAGGTATTTCAACCTAAAACTTTAATGGAAGTTGAAATATAAACAGTTTAAAATCTCATATTTAGCTACAATTTCACATGCGCTTCTGAACTTTAATAATAAATCTATATTCGAAACATTCAGCTTACGTACATGTATCTTGAAGAATACGAGAATGTAACAACATAGCACCACCTTATCTAAATAGTTCAAGCACATCACATATAAACATTGAACTCATGTGACTACTTCACGCTGCACAAAGACTACTTACATGTATTATTGGTGCTTGATCTTTGAGGTCATTATAGTTACTCAATCTTCAATTGCCCACAAAACTAAATATTATATTGTAAAGAAAGAATATTTTGCCATTGATATTTTGTTGAATATTCGAAACAATAGTAGAATTGAATTTCTGTCCTTCTAGAATGTCAATATGCGACGGGGTGATGTCACGGCCATGCTGATACCGTTACTGATGTAACAAAAGACCTTCGTAAAGTTTGATATTTGAAAGAAATCCAATTTCTCTATCCTAATCCCCTAAAAGTAGACTACCGTCAGGGAGGACGAAGAGAGTTTGGCCATAAAATGTAAAATAATGGGTCCTAAACTTAGCTAGAGGGTCCCTCAGAGGACATTTTATGCGCCCTTTCACCCACTTTCGGAATATGTTTAATGCCTCTAATCTTCAAAATGATCAGGATAATGTCTCTAATTCATGTACATACATATGTAGATATGCAGAACGTGTATATATCTAAAAGGATTTCAAAATATAAATGTACAAGCAATATAGCGGAAGTGAAATGGTTACAATTTTTGATGCTAGTTGGCCTGACTCTGTCCAGGATAACAGAATATCGAAGAATAGCGCCGTTTGGGACTAAATACGTTATTTTGGTAATTGTGTCCTTACAGCCAATGAAGTATATGCGATTGAGCTTTGGCTCAGGACCTGTGAAGTAACAGAAAATACCACAAGGTTCATCTCGAGTTCTCAAAAGAGAACAACAACCAGAATTGATGCATTTGCTTCTGTTATGCGAAGCAAAAAGCATCAAGTAATATTATTCATATTAATTGTATGAATTAATACATACAATTAATATGCTACACTACAATACACTGCAATAATACTAATGTAGGGATTATTCATACTAATTGAAACAAATGCTCATCCTTTGATCTCTTGCTTCTGAACAAATGCTTTTCCTTCATGCTCGTGCTTTGAATCATTTATTTCTATTTTATTTATCCGGCCTAGTATACTACGTCACGCAATTACCAGCTTCGCTGAACATCGTTACCACCATCATATCTGCAAGATATCCATATGCCCGATGAAAATAAGAACTGAATTGAATTTTATTTAAAACATTCAGGCAACTTTAGCTCAGGTCGACCAAAACCAAGACATCAGCAAAGGGTAAAAGAAAGTTGAAAACAAATACACGTTCGTTCACATTTTTTTTATTAACAGTAGAAGTTTCGTGTAATAATACAACTTTTTAAAAATGTTTATTCTAGCATATTTTAGGTTTTAAACTCATTTTAGCCGCTTTTAGGACCTCAAGGGTTTGCAAATACGATTAAGAAATGACTGAATGTTATAATAGTGGTTTAGAATGTGAATATAAGTGCCGTTGTGTTGTTTTACCATCTTTAAAGACCTTCAGTTAAACTTTGATATATTTTTATTTAGACCACTTTAGATGCAATGCTTCTAAAACCCACAAACGTTCAAATCCAAACTGATCACAAGCCTTCCGGTTACAAGCAAGCAAATACAACATTCGTACATATAAATGCGTGGTTTAATTTTGTGGTATATAGAAAGCATAGGGCATCTGAATGGCTATTATATGGCAGACACAGTTCTGAATTATGTTGATAAAATAGGTCTCATGAACACAATCGCATGACACAACAGTCATGCATGTGAAGAAACAATGCGAAAGGCATTTTTGAACATCTTTATTATAATGGAAAATAAAGAAACCAATAATGAATTTTATATGACAAAGGATAAAGCTTTACAAACTTAAACATCTAATCAGTATTTCACATAACATGTTACGATATACGATAGGTCATCTTCTTCACTTCCGTTTTGAGATTTCAAGAAATATTCCACCTTTTGCCATGAGAGTCTGAGATCTTGGATCAAATTCAAGTGGAATTTTGGTATCTTTCGACACACGGAATTCAAATTTAGAAATTAGAGAGGCAAGTCCCACCTTTGCTTGCATAATACCAAATCTCATTCCTGCAAAAGAAAGGAAGAAAGATATATGAGCAAGACAAACTATTGTTTTGATACTAGATAAAAGGGCATAGAATAGAAATAGTTTCTTTCATAGAAATAAATGTTAACAATAATCTTTTCCCAAATATGCAAATTTCCAATCAAATTATTACTAATCATTAATCAATTTCCATATTGTTATAAAACAGCTTGGGATGTAACTGATTGTGCACCAAAAGGTTTCTCAATTGTAATAATTGTGTTAGTATTCATTTCCTTAACACAATCATGTTACTGCCTTTTAAACAAAATATTTCTGGAATTTTTGTCGCTCCAGTTTATATACTAGCCAGGTACAAAATGGCGATTGCAGTGAAACAAGGTGTCTCGGCTTTCGTTTATTTGAAAGGCACGAAATGGAGGTCTGCATTACGATAATGCGGCCTGAGTAAGCTGTGGTTTCTTTTCCATCCAAGCATTCAAGTGTGCCTAAATGTATTTCAATCCAAACGTAAATATTTGGGTAAATATTTATTAATGTGATTTTATAATAAACAAAACTCGGTTTCGGAAATAAAACCATTGTATCAGGCCTCCAATGTTGCAAACGCAATATCAAGTTTTTTTCCCTAAATAACTGAAAATGGGTTTATTGTATATTTGATAAACATATAATGATAAACATTATGTGTGAAGCACAGGACTCATTGTTGCAAACTTTGAATGTTATACTAAATTTCATGTTTGACCTGATGCAATACTTCCAGTCTGAATGCTATCTTATGTACTTCATAATATTTATCATCACTGGGGAGTACCAAATATTCAATAAACCTTCGTATCGCCATTAAAAATGTACCAGGTTTGCAGCACTGAAAAACTGCTAATATCACATTTTAACTCTTTATATGAACCGTATTGATATAAATGAGCTATCAATCGCTAAACGCTACTTTAATTCATAATTTTCTAAGATTACTTTAATTCATAGTTTATATTTTACCGTGAAATATTTTCATTTAACATTGTATTTTTTTAAAAAAAACTCAATTTTGGGCTCCAAATTGGAATCTCGACAACGAAGCGAAATTCAACAAATGACAAAGATACCTTTTTCCTTGTTTAAGTTTGAGGACTTCATCTGCGAAGTTGAACTGTCGAGTTCAGTTTCTGTGTTCGAAACAACAACAAACTTTGGTCTCCAAATTTTTATCCCTGTATCTAAAACGTGAAGAGGAATTCGACAAGCGACAAGGATACCTTTCTTTCTTGTTGTGGTTTCAAGAATTCATCTGAGAAGTTTGGCTATCGAATTCGCTTTCTGTGCTCCAAACGACAACAAAATTCAAATTTGAATATTAAAAAAAAGTTTTTTAAAAATGTTTTTACAAAAATCTTGCTTAAAATTTAACTAGATTTGTTCCAGTACTGGTCTGTTTAAGGTCTACAATAACAATTTCTAAAAGATATGCCTACTTACCAATACAGATTCTAGGACCAGCACCAAAGGGAAGGAATACATAGTTGTGTCTCTTTTTCTTGTTTTCTTCAGTGAATCGCTCAGGATCAAATTTCTCTGGATTCGGATAGTATCGGGAATCTTGATGCAGGGAATACAATGGTACAAACACTTTTGTTCCTTTCTCTATTACGTGCTTGGAATTAGGAATCTTGTATTCTTTGCGGCAGACCCTCATCGTAATTGGCCCTGGAGGATA
Source organism: Lepisma saccharinum (assembly GCA_022664845.1). Classification (NCBI taxonomy): domain Eukaryota; kingdom Metazoa; phylum Arthropoda; class Insecta; order Zygentoma; family Lepismatidae; genus Lepisma; species Lepisma saccharinum. The sequence continues at coordinate 3,637 of JAGDQP010059152.1, read as the reverse complement.
TTTTCTCAGCGTCTCTAAAACACGAACAAAAGTATATTTGCATATGTGCTTAAGTCATTAAGGAAAAAGTTTTAATAACTAATAACATTGACAGATTTGTAGTTAATCTTAGAAAATTGAAGTTAAATATTCATTTTTATACAAAAGGTTTTTAAACTCGTTGATCTAGCAAACTCTCTTCAATCATATTAAACTAAGTCTCATGTGAATATTTGTCAACTTCTTCATAGTACGATACATACAAAATATATGGTTTAATTATTTCTATGTTCTATTTATACAAGGTAATTAAAAAGTTTCTGCCGTTCTTGATAGAAACAGAAAGGCATAACAAATATCATTTACCGTTAGTCCTCAAAGCAATCTGCATCCACATCCAACACCTTTCTGCCAACGTTCGTGCAGCTGCGCAGTGCCTTGGTGGTAAAAGTAGGGGATCTTGGATGCAAAGAAGACCATAAATGATAATCTGTTGACGCAAGACACGGTAGTACGGTTGATGACACAGTGTCTTCCAGTCAAGTCGCTGTACGGTTGGTATCCCATGCCACTTGCTTCACATGCGGCCTGGCATTGTCGGGACGGAAGAGTATACCTTTGCGATTCACCAATGCTTCCTCCTGCTGCAACGTATGTTCCACGCGTTCCAACTGCTACGAGTACCGGTTCGCAGTGATGGTTTGCCCCGATGGTAGCTGCTCGTAGTGCTTTAGTAGGAGATTAGTCCACCAAATATACGCTCTTGCATGGTGTAGAGATGTTCTTGTGACACAAAGTCTCGTGGTTACAACCAATGTCTGGTACGCTGGTAGCCTCATACAGGACTTACGTTTCTTCACTGATGGACACTAGATCAAATATGGGTGTGTTGTGGTGCCTAGAATCCAACAACAAACATTTTGTTACTCGTTGGTCCTTTCTGGCATACATCAGTGTGTGTGGTACTCAACTTGTAGGACTTCTTTATGTGGTGCAGGTGAAGTCTGAGTGGTTCATTCGAAACCTGGAAGCATTCGTCAAGCTAATGGCATGTTTGGCTTCTGACTTGCTATATGACCGTCTTGAACGTCTCGTCATCAAAGGCCTGTGCGCACCTACTTAGGTGTACATCACAGATTCTGCAGTAAATATAGAGTTTGAGAAACGAACAAGTTAGTAGCAAGCTGAAAGTTAATATGGGGGTAGCCGAATGTGTCAGTAAAAGCATACTAATAGTCCTCTAAAATGTCACAGTTTTCCCACCATTGTGAAAATAGGACGCATCGTTAATGAATTTTGTTAAAATTGTCTACCTTTACGTACATGCCTCTGGTCTCTCTTCTAATTTTCGCAGGCAATGAGCCATGCATTTTTGAAAAGGCTATAAACCGAAGATTCCAACGAAATAACGCTGTGACCATCGTGCCAATTTGTAGAGGAGAGAGAAAACCTCTGAAAACGTTTGAAGAAACGTTATATTTTCAGAAATCGTTTGAAGTTAACAACACCGCTAGTGTGAACAGACGATGGAATCCGATGCTTTAGGTTAGGTATTTTGACCATAACCTGAGTTTAGGAAGACCTATTACCATGTGAACGTATTCCTCTAGGTCTACAAAGAAACCTGGAATATCTGTTAAATATGCGGTTCATGAAACGTTGAATTACTAGCAAGAGGGTTTTGTTGTGGTCGTTCTTCTTAGCTCTTTGAAAACATTTTAAAGATGGTAGAGCGGTAAAATACAGTTGCTGTGAATATTTGGTGTACGGAAAATGTAATTTTGGTGTATTTGTCAGATGGTAGAGTCTTTTAAAACACCATGTGAACGGCATTCTCAAGGTAAACAAGAAATCCTGGAACACATGGGAAATGCGTTTATACAGTTACGAGCGGTTTTAATTCGACGTTCATCGAAGATTGTTAAAAGAAAAAAATACAGATAATGCGAACTATTGGTGAACTCTGAGAGCTCATTATGGGCGTTAGTTCTAAAGACAGGGATCTGAATTGTCAGAACCTTTCGACCTGAAATCTCCTGAAATAATATTTTAAGGAATTACATTTTTCAGTAGCACGTTTTAGCAATGATAGTCAAAGGGAGCAATTTCGCGTATGTTATTCAATTTAAATCAAATTAAGATGAAGTTATAGAATAAAGATTGCCTAATCCATGTCAAAGTACCAATTCTTACAACACAGAAATCTTTCCACATTCATACCTGAATGGTAGATGATAGATGAGATGGGAAAAAAGAATAAAGCCTCAATCTCTAAGTTCAGTTTGGCACAACATGAACGTCTTGGTTTTAGTCGACACTCAACATATTGGAGTTGATTGAAGCGATGAAAAATAAAAGAATGAAGATCTGGATCGCTGCTGCAGTAGTAAGACTCGGCTGAGCCTAGGCTGACTGGGCTGAGACTGGGTTTTCATATGTCTTTTATACTGTTTTACACCCTTACACAAGTGACGCAAGATGTTACTTTGGCATGTCTTAGGAGGAGTTTCCTCGCAATATTGAGGGCAAGGAATCGTTTTCTCCCTCTCAATCTGCTCTAAGGTAAATAACACTTATATGTCTGATGCAATGAATTGCTTTGCATTCTGCAACGGAAAGTGATACTTCTTTTGCTTATCCTTACAAAACATGGCAACTTATTTTATTCCCATTTCCAAACTCAATTTTACATAAATTATATAAAAAAATATAAATTTTGGATTTTTTCAATGATTTTAAATAAACTGATTAATTTAACTATTTTTGACACTAAAAGCGTCTCAGGAGTTAACACTAGTTATCGTACGCCAACAAAACCACACCAATGAATCCCTTAGACACCAATGAATCCCTTAGACACCAGTGGCACAGATCGGGGGAATACAAGGTGAGAAAGATTATATCCCGAACTTTACTTTCTTAGTACTCTGTACACAAGTGCATAAGGGAGACAAATGGAATTACATAAACGGCTCTAGTGAAGTCGGATTTATAACAGAAGCACGACGAGCTTTACAACCATGAAACGCAAATTCTAACAATGTAGCATGTATACCAATCGTGCCCAATCTGTATAAGGAGAAGCAAACCGATTGCCGGATAATATGCCTAGACAACCTGTATATTGGTATAGAAGAAACGTATGTGTGCGCACCTTTAATCACCGTTCTAATTATCATATACCCATGAATGTTCCATAGTTGGGAAAATTATAGAATAAAGATTCCAATGAGGTTACTATTGTGTCCATCGTTCTTAATTTGTAGAAGAGGTGGGAAAAACAAAAAAATGATCGAAAACAAAATAATCGGTTTTGGAAACCAACTTGTTGACGCAGGAGATAAAAAGACTTACACAGAGGTCAATCCATGAACCCTAGTGCAAACCTAGGGATGATTTACCTCCTACCAAAAGTTCTCAAACAACTATGACCGGAGAGTGGTCTACCGAGGGTAGACCCACAGTCTCGGCACGTAACAGCCCAGCTAGTTATTTGGAAAAATACTTAACTCATTGTTCATGAAATTGTTATCTACTCTGCCGGAATTGCTTAAACACTTAATATTTTCTACATAAAATGAAAAACTTAAATAATTACCCAAAAGATACATACTATAGATATAACAAAACTTACATCCAAGTATAGAGGTACAAGGGG
>JAGDQP010059150.1:0-10142 GCA_022664845.1 Lepisma saccharinum | reverse complement strand
ACCTTAAGGAAGTTGCTTGCGTTTTAAGTTTCCAGCAGATGCCATCAGTCCTCGGTTTCAATTATTTTGTTTTAGATTGGATTAGAAAGGTTGACTTCCCGTAATTCCTGCAAAAGGTTTGGTTTTCATCAATAATATTTTGGTTTTCATCAATAATTAAAACAATTTTCTAAGATCAAATAGCAATTAAAAACAATGAAAATCGCCAGTGTGTTGTGGCTTGTTTACCGTACTAAAAATATGCGATTCTTAGAATTGCGTTCGCTCGATCTACATGAGGAACATGTGAAGTAGAGTCAAGTGTGGCTGTTATGTCAACTCGGAAAAATCAACGCGCAGTGACTGAATTTTTAATAGCTAATAAAGTGAATCATAGATCCTCTTTTACTATCCTGTTATAGAGAGGAAACTGCAGCCCGTAATAAAGTGTAGGTGTGGGCAGTAAAATGTCGTGTATCGGAAATCTGGAAGTGATCGACCAATGTCTATGGCAGATGAGGAACATATACAAGTGAATGAATTGATTCAAAGCTACCTTCGCCTCACGAAACAACCTATCGCCATTCAGTTACGCAGGAAGGGTGCGTAGTCGACACTTTCGAACATTAGGGACAGCTTAAAATGCGAGAGCGTTAGTTGCCACGCAAATTTTAAAATGAAAACACACTACAGCGAGGTGAATGTTGTAAAACACTTTCGAAATGTAATCGTGCAAGAAGAGATAAATTCTACTTTAGCACTCTGACGGGAGACGAAACTTGGCTGTAACATCACATAAAAATCCAATGAGTCTGTGTTGTTTCAGCCGCGTTAATATAACATGAACACTTGACTCCATTTTACAGACTACTCATACAGAACGATTGAACGAAAAATTCCATGATCATGAGTATAGATCATTATGGCGGCACGTAGCTACCAGGTAGCAGTATTTTGTTTTCGAGTTACATGATATTTTACTTTCTTTCAACCTACCCACGTAATATCTGCATCTTGAACCTGAATATATTATCAAGAAAGGGTAGTAATATAGACATATGAATGAGTGTATGGTTTCTGTGTGGTTATATGGAAAATCTCTCAAGGCGTTTGCCTTATTCACACAATGGATACGTGAATGATATGTAAGGAAGGGTACATTCTCGGCTACAGCAATTTTCGTGAATCATTCTGTAAAAATCTTATAGTTTAATACCTCTGCAAACAATGTCTGTGCCAAAAATGTATACACTGTGAAAACTGTACCTCTGAATTGGAAGTACAAAATCCCGCCGATTTTATACTCCCAATCTTTGAGAGCCAGTGGCGAACCCAGGACTGAGTTTAGAGAATCGGTTCTTTCCCTCCCTTGTTCTTGGGACGAAACAGATTAACAGAGATAAGAAATAAGATAAACTATTAATATAAAGTCCCTCACTTCCTCTGAAAAATAGGTGGTATAATGTACTGCCAATGTTTTAGATTCACTGACGGACACAGGGATTTATATTTTACCATCGTTTTTGTTTTTATTAATCTGTTCTCTCCCAAGAACTCGGAGGCAGAGAACCGTTCCTGTAAATCAAATTTTGGGTTCGGCACTGCCTCTCAAAAATTGTGGGTAAAAAATTGGAATTTTGTTCTCCCAATTCAGAGGTAAAGTTTTCACAGTGTATTTATTTATTTATTACGACGTTACAAGAGTTTTTACTTTATAGTATGAACTAGTCAGTACTGGCTTTAGTAGTTCATAAATATACAACAATGTAATGAACGTTTGAGACAATTTCCATTTACAACTTTTCTGCAAACAACTTTGAAAGTATAATAATAAAAAATAAAATATAAATATCATGCTGATATGTCTGTTGTTAGTTTTATATTTGTGATTTTTAATTTTCAATATTTATAATTTAATATAGATATACTTCATATTTCGCCATACTTGTAATTTTAAAAAAGAAAGTAAAAATTTCCGAATTTTCAATAATTGTAGATTGTATCCTCTGAGCTGGAAACTCTGTATCTCGATATTGGATCTATGTATATGACAAATATATAGTTGGCCTTATGTATATACCTACTTCCGTCCTCGTTTTGTTGCGAAAAATATGACTGTGAAGTTTTGTACTTATAATAACATATACTTTTTAGGCTTCTGCCATTAACTGGGAGGAGACCCCTTAATCCCTCTCTCTAAGGCTTAAGGGAGACGAACGGGGTAGACACCTAATGTAAAATCCATATGTTCACGTCGTGGGGCCTGTTAGTACCCAAGCAACTGCTTGGCGAACGAACATAGATGAGCTGCTCACCAACCCGTATTAGCAGACAGCGTCGTGAGTCAAATGTCAGCATCCCTCCTTTCTTTACATATGATGGTACAAGTAAGGAAACAGCCTAGGAGGATCTCATTGCACGGAGGACGGAATGCAGCTGGCAAGGCAGTCGTCAGTCCTAAAGGAAGTCGGAGAGTCAAAATGCCCGGGTGTGGACAGTAGATTGCCTGGGCACCGACACAGCAACTCGATTGGACCTCTAGGTGGCCACTATAAATTATGTCACTTGCAGGAGAGGACAAATTAGAAGAATTGTAGAATGAAATAACAAGGATTAAGTGGGATATCATAGGACTATCAGAAGTATGTAATGGGAGTCTCCCATTACAAAATTGTAATGGGAGACTTCAATGCGAAAGTACTAACCAAACAGTGCAGTGACAGGAAAGTGGGAAACTTTAGATTTGGCAAAAGAAACAAGAGAGGAGAGAAGTTAGTGGAATTCTCTGAAACCAACAATTTTATTTCCAGTACATTCTTCAAGGAATCACCGCAGAGGAAGTGTACATGGAAAAGCCCAATTGGGCCCAAGAAAGAAATATGCTACATTCTATCAAATAACAAGGAAATTCTGCAAGATATGTCTGTTCTGAACAATTTCAATGTCTCGAGTCATCATAGTGTATCGTTACTCCGTCCTGCCGAAGGTAGAACGAGGTTAGTTAGACTGGGGTCGAAATAGAATGTAGCTTGAGAAATAAATAATAAAGTGAGAAGTTTTGTTAGAGTATAGTTTATTCACATGATCAATAGTATATGAAATTCGGCTCTTGTCACCAGACAGACCAATGACGTCGAAAGGCTGTTAAACAAGATATCATCCGTTTGCTAGTAACAAAGACTGTATAAATTGTTCGATGTGAATTCCAGAGCGTAGCTCTCACCACCTCATGTACCACGAAGGTTTGTTCTCCTCCTTAAATGACGAAAATCCTGGGGGAGACTTTTGCAGTGGCTCAATAGAGTTTACGGGAAAAGGTGGCCCGTAAAATCCTGTGTCATGTTATTTCATCGGGTCTGTCCGGAAAAGAATTAGCGCCATCATTATTAATTTACTTCCATTATTATGCAATAGCTTATATAACATTTCATAGAATTGTGTTCAAGCAAACTACCTGTTTGCTTGGACGGTTAATTTTTGTTCATTTCCTGTAATGACTTATGTAAGAGTATAATTATGTAAATATCTGAAGTCACCACAACAACGTGTTGAGGTAGATGTCCTCTGTAAACTTGGTAACATAGCGATTCCATGTGTTTTTGATATTACTGAAATCACGGTACCTGGTTCGAGGTCACCGGGGTGGGCATACAATAGGATGGTGAGGTGTAAGATGAACTAAATACTAGACTTGAGAGAAAGAAGCTTACCAGAGGAAAAACACCAGTTTTTGATCTGGAAAAACTAGGAAAACACAGGCAGACATTCGAGATAGAACTAAGCAACAGATTCAGCGCCTTGGAAGAATTAGAGGATGAAGAAGACATCAATAGCAGAAATAAAATACTGACTGAGATAATAAGAGAAACACCCAAGGAAATAGCAGGCACCAGAAAGAAAAAATAGGAAAATCCCGGAAGAAACTAAACTCCTAATGAAGAAAAGAAGGGAAATGAAAGAAGAAAAGTTACATAAAGAGGACTGAGTACATAAAAATAAATAAAACAATAAGGAAGAAAATACGAGAGTATTTACGAAAATATAAGAAAAATCTTGTAAGAAATATAATCGAGGAAAACAAGAAACTGAGTAAAAAAGCAGTAGCTCATGATAGGGAGAAAGCAAATATTTGCAGGTAAGAGACCAGACGGGACCGTTACACGAAATAAGGAAGAAATTATAAACATATTTGAAAATTTCTACAGAGAATTGTACTACGCCGAGAAAAAACTAGGAAATGAAGACTCAGAATAAAATGATGTAGATGTCCCAGACGTAATGAAAGAAGAAGTGGATAAAGTACTTCGAGGAATGAAGAACTGAAAATCGTCAGGAGAAGATGGATTCACAGCAGAGATTTAAGTAGGAAGGTGAAAAGTGAATGAGGAAATTACAAAATTATTCTCGTTGTGTGTGAGGAAGACAGAAATACCGTCAAGTTGGAATAATGCTATTATGATTTTGTTGTATATGAAAGGGGACAAATAACGTGCCGAAAACTACAGACCAATTAATTTACTATCAGTCCTATACAAAATGTTTACCAAAGTTATTTTGAATCGTACTGAACGAGATTTAGTTTTAACCAGGGAAGGGAACATGCTGGATTTTGTCGTGGATTTTGTCACAATAGACCACATACAAGCACTGAATGAATTTATGGAAAGGACTAATGAATATGAACTTCCACTAAGTTTAGGATTCATTGATTTTGAAAAAGCTTTTGATTCGGTCTCCTTGGCAGCAGTACTTAAATCACTTGAACATCAAGGCATCGAAAGTGGATATATCGAGTTACTGCGAAACATTTATTCGACTGCCACATCTGTCATTAGACTACATAAAGAAAGTGAAAAATTTATGCTTGGAAAAGGTTAAAGCAAGAAGATTCAATTTCTCCAAAACAGTTTTCTGCTGTCCTGGAGAGAGTGTTCCAAAATTTAAACTGGGATGAAGTTGACATTAAAATTGATGGCGAAAATCTTCTTCACCTATGATTCGCTGATGATATAGTCCTGTTTGCTTCAAGTGCAGAAGAACTACAAACCAGAATGGAACAACTGTGTAATGAGGTTCGAAAATAGGCCATAAGATGAATTTAAGTAAGACAAAAGTAATGTACAATCAACATGCTGCAAAGAAGGAACTAGAGATGAACGGACAGACAGTAGGCATAGTTGATGAGTGTGTTTACGTAGGACAGCTCAAAATATCGAATGCCAAATTAACTGCTGAAACTAATAGAAGGTGTAAAGTGGCGTGGAGTTCGTTTGGAAGACTACACTTTATTTTCAAAAGAAAACTACCAATGTGTCTGAAGCGTAAAATTTATAATCAATGTGTCTTACCAGTGATGATGTATGGATGTGAAACGTGGACATTGAATGCGCAAACGACTCAAAGATTAAAATTCGCACAAAGAGCAATGGAGAGATGCATGATAGGAATGACTAGGAGAGACAGGAAGACAAGTGAATGGATTCGCGCACACACAAAAGTAGAGGACTTAGTCAGGACTGCGAAGAAGATGATGTGGAGATGGGCCGGTCACATAGCTAGACGAACAACAAATGTACTATATTGAATTCCTAGAGAAAAGAAACGACCGAAACGACGTCCAAATGTAAGTTGGGTAGATGAAATCAAGCGTTTTTCAGGAGCTACATAGATGAGGATAGAGGAAGAACGAGATATGTGGAAAGAAAATGGGGAGGCCTTCATAAAGCAGTGGATGGAAAACGCTTGAAAATGATGATGATGATATATAAACTAACTAATATAGTTTACGGAACTCGCAAGTTCATCAACGTAGTTTTAAGCTTTCGCAATTGGATAACATCAAGCCAGTCTTCATCACGAACACCTACGTCTCGAAAATTCATTCTAATATTGTCCTCCTAACGACGTCTCGATCTTCCCAACCGTCTCTTTCTATCCGGCTTTCTAACCAAGACAGAATATAATCTTCGTTGTTCCCCCATCGCGAGTTCATCTTAGTAGTCGCGATTTCGTTATTCTTACACCTATTGAATCGTACAGTCCGTGGAGTTCTTCTTTGTTGAGTCTCCTTAAGTCTCCACTCATCTATTCCCGTTTTGGCTCGTACATTTTCCTCGAAACATTATTTTGTAACACACGTAATTTGTATTAATCTGCTAGGATCGTAATATAAACATTCATAAAACTGAATCTAAACATACGTTCGCCGATATTAACCGACTTTTTATTTCTTCAGTGACCTTGCTTTTGCTTGTCACGTACCGTGTGACAGAAAAAACGGCATTGAATGCATAAGTAAAATAATAAAGGAGTTGGCAACAGCTGTTATGGTGACATCATGCGACACCCCTCTTCTGTCTGTGCTTGTAATTTTATACCCTCGAGCTCTACGTTGGCGATACTGAAGTGATTGTTTAGTGTCGATAAATAGATGCCAGCAGAAATATTTAAACTTATTTGTCCACCTCCAGTCCGTTCGTGAAAAAAATGTATAAAATAAGGGACAAGCTGGTGGATGGATTTTGCATCAGGACGACGCAGCCGCTGACAAGGCACTATCTGTCAAGCAGTTTCTGACCAGGAAAAGCATTATTGTGATGGAGTGACCTTCTTATTTCCCAGATTTAGTTCCATGTGATTTTTATTTCGTCAGGTTAAATCTGGCATTCAATTGAAGACGTTAAAGCAAAAACGAAAAAGCTCCTGAAGGACCTTCCAAAACTTAAACTAACATCCGGAAATATTACCAGCAAAGGAAGCATCGAATGCAGACGTGTGTGAATGCCGAAAGGAACTACTTTAAATGTGATAACATCTCGCAGAAGTGGTCCATGTACACAGAAAATTCACTGTGTTCTGCTAGTTTCTTATCATAACACCTTGTTGCTGACTGAAAGATCAGAGATCGAGCGCCGGTAACTTCAGCGGCCAATGGTTCTGTGTCGTTTTTAACTCATATCATGCACAAGATCTTTATATAAAGTAAATAACATCTGATTCATTCAATTAGGTCAAATGCAACTTATTACAGTGATGCTTAAGATTTGATCATCTAATGTGGATGTTGCTTGGGTTTACCCACATCCTAAAATCTATTTTGTAAATAATTCACCTATTCGTGAATTCCTCTATCTTTGAGGCAATCTTTTTTATTCATAAACGAAAAAATATTTCCGAAACTGTATTAGAGATACTGTTTATAGCATACTTTTATTTTCTATGATTTTTCTATATATTAAAAAAACGTTTCTAATTACTATGAATAATAAATAATAAAACATATTTTAAAAAAATGACTATGACTTACCCACTCAGATCATTTTAACTCTGATATATTAAACGTTTTTATAGTTGCGTAGAAACACGTACTTGCTCTTTTATTGTCAAAAGAAAAAGTTATTGTTTCTGATTATTGATCTGTTCATACGAATTTTTCGTTAATGATAGAAGGTCTTTCATACAAATTAACTGCACCCATCCTAACATGAAAAGGATTAGTATGTTGCTATGGATACGTCTATAGATAATAATTATGTGCTGTGAGCTAATTTTACTTGTAAGCAATTATATTGTAAGTGTAGTCAACTCTGAAAGAGTGATCTCAATACTATAAAAACATTCACACACATTTCCGGCATAGATTTGTTCAAAACATTCCAACCTTACGGTGCTTATTGTACGCCTAGACAATAGAAATGATCCCTTGAAGTTCAGTAGTCTTATTGCTAGAAGCTGTGACGGATTTATAATTGTGCCTTCTGTAGGCACTCAAGATTTTCCCGCTCCGTTTTCTCTTGAGTATGTTCTGTGGCTTAAAAGTACTTGAAACGAGTTATCAATAATGTTTCAAGACTTGGTCGTTTACATGTTACAATGTTTACTTAACTGTTCAGAAATAAATGCATAACGACAAATAAATAAACACTCCCTGTCGCTACAAAATTTAAACAATACTCAGCCGGTCGCCTGCAGCCTGCTACGTGTAAACTCTTTGACACCTGAAGTTCGCAGTGGCGTCACTGAAGACATCACGTTTCTGCGTAAATAATTCAATAGAAAATAATACTAAATCCGTTATGAAATGGTTCATATTAATGTTTAATGTATTGCTCCTCGGTTCTGGATATTCATTGTCTTGTAATGGAGCTTTATGCTCCAAAACTGAGTAGTACAGTGAATGTAACCTACAGCTACAGTAATACTATTTTTTGCAGAGAATTATTGAATATACCATTCCTTCGTTATTGAATATACAATAATCATGAAATAAATCGGAATAGCGTATTAAGGAGTTAGACCCTACTACTCCAAAAAGTCTAGACCATTACAGTCAATGTTGCCAACAATTAAAATAAAACTTTTTCGCTAGCTACCTTAAAATTACCTAAATTGTTATACAAGAATCTAGCACCCCTAAAAATTTGCCGCTGTAGGCAGCTGCCTACTCCGCCTATGCATAAATTCGGCCCTGGGTAGAAGTATCCAATGCACTTCCTAGTATACAGATCACATGGATAAGGTTACACGGGTATTGCGATGGCTTTGGGACAATTTTATTGTTATCTTGTGGCGACAGGTGCTTCCTTAACGGGAACATTCGCGCAAAAGATCAAAGTTCAACACGGTGTATAATTGCGAAATGAAAATCCAAATTCCTAATTATACGGGAGTATTCAGATTATTTCAGAAATGTATCTCACGGGTTTGCAGAAACATTGCAGTGCGTTTGAAGTATTTGGGCCTATATACTGCAAAAATACACAATTTAGCCGCCATTGTCATTATGAAACGTTGAAATGTTCACTCATTGCGAGTTTAAGGAACGGTTTCTCTGTGCCTCCAGGAAAAGATTTTGAGTGTGAACATCAACTCTGGTGGTATTTCGAACCGCACCAACCTTAAGTCAACCATATTCAGCTACAGTTTAGGAGAATCTGGCAAAGTCGACAAATACAGAAGCACAGAATTGGTTGCGGATAATTCACAGAAGCAATGAAATTGCATCCCTTCGTGGTGGCGTAAACCAGTAGTCCAAGGAATCTACGAACGTTACACACACCTAACCTAAAACAAAAATCGCTATTCTCTGCAGGAAGACGTGCTGAATAACATATCGAAAGATTACACAGTTTCAAAACCAGAAACAGCGCCAAAAACGTTTTTGCATTAATCCCATAAACAGTCGCCAGTACAGAAATTTTACAAGAAAAAGTAATGAAATATCGTCTTTATCACCATATTTTACCTGCAACGAAAGGTTATAAAATTATCACAGGTTTAATTTTTTCAAATCTTAACACAACCGAAGAATGAAATTTTGAAAAAGAGATCTTTTAATTTCCGGGTGAGAGAAAAGTCTGCACATACTCCAGTCTGAAAGTCTGCAATAAGTAAAAAAATGGATCGATATACAGGGTAAGTCAAAATGATGTACCCGATTTCATAAATTTTTTTTGTGAAATTTAATGAACATGTCTGAATGTAATACATGTGGTAAGAAGGGTAACTCTCCAAGTTTTTTTCAGTCACATCACAAGTGCTCTATGTGAGCACCTCGCGTAACACGACACACATCAAGCCGATAGTCTATCTCCTGCCAAACCTTGTGTAGTGTGTCACGGTCAATCTCTGCAATGGCTGCTGCGATGCGGGAGCGAAGGTCACCCAATGTTGTTGGAAGTGGTGGTACGTAAACACGATCCTTTATGAAACCCCAGAAAAAGAAATCACACGGGGTCTGATCGGGGGAACGAGGTGACCAACGAATGAGAACTCGATCCTCCTGAGATGCACGGCCTATCCAGCGCTGTGGCAATGCCTCATTGAGATGATCCCGAACGCTGCCATGGTAATGCGGAGGGGCACCATCCAATTGAAGAATGAAATCTGCACTATCCTCTTCGAGCTGTGGAAGGAGCCATTGTTGCAGCATATCAAGAAAAACATGTCCTGTCACAGTAGGTTCAAGGAAGAAAAAGGGCCCATAAATCTTTTCAGGGGAAATGGCACAAAACACATTCACCTTGGGTGAATCGCGTTGGTGTTCCACAACTGCGTGGGGATTATCAGTTCCCCAGATCCTTACGTTGTGTCTATTCACATTCCCAGAAAGGTGAAACACCGCTTCATCACTGTAACGTAACCTTCCGGCGAACCCATCCTCT
>JAGDQP010059148.1:0-12431 GCA_022664845.1 Lepisma saccharinum | reverse complement strand
TGGATGAGGCCTCTCCCCGAAGGGAGGAGTTGGTCTACTGCTCCCACGCTGACCAGACGGGTTGGGAAAGAATATTATATATATATATAATTTTCACTCAAGGTTCCTAAAACATATATCGATCAATGCAGAAGAAATAATGAGTTGATTTGTATTTCATCCTATTCATCTGATCCAAGTTCGAGAAAACTAGACCTAGTTCCTATCATACGACTCTATTTCACTAAATTCCGAGAAATTATAAGTAATGACTTGGAAAGAAATGTAAATGTAAATAGAGTCATCATGGAGTCATGGAGTCACGATTCTTTTTAATATACCTGACATCGCACATGTCAACGCATTTGTTCCAATATCAAGCTCTGAGCATCAAACGATTAATCAGGAAACAATATTGTAAGATTGGTTCTCTGGTTCTAATCAAGTCTTGATTATCACAAAAATATATTTAAAATATATATACATAAATTCTACACCATTATATCATAATATCCCGTGAATGCTACTTAAATTACTTCATTAAATATGTATTCTCGGTTTGAATATTCAAATACCAATAATAATTAAATTGTTAAGATCTACAGGGAAACATTGTCCTAAACTACAATTGGCAAAACATGAGCAGAGAGAACTGTAATCTTTTTTGTGCTTTTATTGCACTCTGCTCGTGTGTATTGTAAACAATAGGGTAGTACACTCAACTTGCCTATTAGTCTAATGATGGCTTAATCATTCAACGATCTCATTTGGTAAATATTGACCTTACATTCTTACTTTCCGTTAAATTTTCATTTAATTTAATGGACTGAAAGAGGCGTCTATGCTGTAACCTCAATCACAATTCTGAACGATGAGGTGTCTCAGCAAGCACCTTCATGGAGATGTATAAGGGAAGATAGCGGTCTTGGCATTATCCTGCAAGTTGCTTTGTTTTATTTAGGAAAACAATAGAAAACGTCAATTAAAATGCTAGACAGAACGACTCAAGCCTACGTCACTCAGTATTGCCAATACAACCATAACCGCTAGACTACGGAAGTTGAATTTCTTACCTTCCAATCTTGATTGACGTTAATCCTTGGATCTTTAAACATACGTTTGACAAGTCTTTTAGCTTGCAACATCAAATCATCATCCACACAAGCTGTGACTGCCATATTGTACTCGGCTGCTGGATCGTAGTGCCTCGCATCTCCAGTGGAATAACCAACGATCTCTGGATTGAAACTTTTCAGTATGTTTGGTATCGTCAAAGTGGTTCTCCATGTTCCTTCTCCTCCTGCAGAAACATATCACAAATAATCTACCAAGAGTCAATAGTACATAGTGATTGATATGTACAAATACACGTTGTACTATGATACATAATATTGACATTTTACAAAGGTTTTCAAATATGAAAGGAACTGTCTCTTTTTAATATACTGCATTAAAAATTACCTGTGAAACGTATCCACATCCAAAAGATCCTCTTGTGGTTTCTCTAGTTTCATCTACACTTGTTTTTTTGAAACTATTAGTTAGTAGTTGAGGTCACTCTGGTTAATAAAACAGTTGATTACGGAATACTTGAGATCACAGTGTTCATTTCTTGAATGCGTTCTCCCTCTATTTTGGCTTTAAACCTTGAAAACAGTATAACATTTTTAATTGTTGAAGGTTTTCAAGGGTTTGTAAGCCGTGTTTTAATGGGAACAAATTAGAGTTTCTCGTATTCATGATTTACTTTTTGTAGTTTTGTCGTACCTGTATCTTTATTGATTTTCCGTTTCATTTTCATTGTATAAAAAAATACTTTTATTTGTTATTTATAATATCTTTTTTTTTTCTAGTCACAAATAGTTTTATAATCGGAAATTTCAACACAATTAGACGCGTATTCATATGAGAAAGAAATCAGCATTTTTCAACGTTTGATGCGGTAAAATATTCACAGTTTGCAATACTGCGTTTTGTGTTTCCCATATGATGGTAATTATTACTAGCAGATACTAAATATTAAATCAACCATCCCATTGTAATTTGAAATACCTAATAGAAGCTTGGTAACACTGACTGATCAAGATGGCAAAAAACAATATTGTTAACGTTGTTATGTCTTCTCATCGCATCTAAAACTATGTGCAAAATTTCAGATCTCTACCTATTCTGAAAGTGGATTTTACCAGATTTGCACCTCGCAGAGACCAATCACAAGTGAATGTAAATAAAACTGTGTAGAAGAGGGATTCCATGGGATTCCAGAGAACACTCAATAAAACTAATTCCTATGACAATGCACACAAATAATATTTATTAGTAAATATTGGCATATAGTGAATCAGAAGTGGACTGAGAAGTAGTGAGTCAAATACAACTGGATAAGAGATCAGTACATCTTTACTGCCAAAACGTGTTTCAGGAAGAGATCTCATAGCATTGCAATGATTGGCTGAAACTGTCCTCAGAGCTCATTGCTCTCTTTATAAAGAAACCTCTACAAAGTCACACTGGGTGAGCTTCACAATTTCTAGTCCATTGAAGAATTCACTCCACGTGTTGCGAATCCTGTCCACTGAGATTAATGCCGCAGCCTCATGGATTCCGCAATTCAATTTCAAATCCATAACATTCTTTCAATATGCAATGTAATTAATGCAATCTCATGTGAAAAGGCTAAAGGCCCGGAAAAGGAATGGTCATGCTATGGGATGGTACGACCAATTTATCAGTCTCGCATTAACACCCACTCATATAGTAATCTCCTAATGATATGGGCTTCCCACCAACTAGACACTTGCATTTGATTTTATTGCTTCAAATTGAGAGAAAGCATAGATTTCAAATATATATATAGTAAATTGTGTTTAACTCGCCTTACCGGATAGACTTTGAAGAATTTCCTGAAAACAACTTGTCTATTCAGTTTCTTGAAAAAAATTAACTAACATCTTGGTGATTGTTCAGCAGACAAATCATTCTTGACTTCTTTCAACAACAACGCTGAAGATTTGAAGGATATTATATTTCTCAGAACCACAGCATGTACTTTGTCTTTTTTCTTGCATGCTTACCAATTTTACAGGTTTGTCGCAATGCATGATGATACTCAGTGTTGCCAACCATACGAAAAACTAGATATTTATGTTGCTACTAACGAACTCCAATACACGTGAATGAGCACTGTTTTTGGACAACAGTTTTCTGTTCAATTATTTATAGACATCGTGGATATAAGGAGCAAACTTTGAAAACCAGATTTATCAAAATGATTTAAATTCTGAAGGAAAGAAGGTGCTGTATATTTTGGCATGAGCTCTTTGTTGCTATTGTCTCAAGAGCGTTCAAAATACGACTTACCTATCACCCTTCAAGCTAGAGCTGTCAACTATGTCATTGTTGAATCCGGGACACAACAGAAAATAAAGATATCGTACAGGATTTGAAGTCGAAACCCTATATGTAGGAATTTGTTGTGAATATGAAATCCCCCGATGTTTGTAGCATTAAAACTGCATATGAAATAATGATGCAATTAAATATTTAAGGAACTTATTAAGTACAAGAGAGTATTCTCAATTCGTTTATTATTTCTACAATTTTCGTTTACTATTTCTGTGTTCTTATTGTTATTTATAATGTTAACTTACATTTAATAGCCAAATGTAAATTCCAGGATTTTTAACGTCCCGGTTTATTTTTGTCCTGGACAGGAAACGGTATGCCTGGTCTGATCAATCCCGGTCAGAGCCATACTTCAAGCTCTGATCATATGCGCATGCAAGAAAAATTCTACTGTGAACTCTGTGTTATAAAATATAAATATGAAATTATCTCAAAATGGGATCACAGTGACATATCTGGTTTTGCAAGCTTTCGAGGATGCATCTGGAGAAAACGCTGTTGTTATGTTGAAACTGGCTACAAGAAACCTTTATATGTAACTAATATGACGGTTGGTGTCAATTATATACACAAAATACAACGTCGTGATGAATGGATATGCAGCTGTTTTGATCTCCTAAAATGTTATAAAGTTTGTTCACATGTAGAAGACCTAAATGAAGTCTTTAATTTGTATTCAGTTTATTTCTCTTTGTCTAAATTATTGAATCACATAGTTCAATGGGTAGTAACATTAACTGATGAAATAGATGGCCAATAAATTAGATCGCTTGTTAATATTATAGGCATTACAAGTAAAATCAAACTATGGCAGATGTAACGTCCTCTTTTCATAAAGTAGGATCACGAACTTGCATGTGGAAAGAAAATGGAAGGTAGCCTGACTTTCCGAGTTCCTTTCTGATTTTCTTTCACACACGAGGTCGCAATGTAAAGGATTTAATAACTTATTAATTCTCATTGCACGATTTGTTGAAATCATTCAATGGAAGGTCTCCACCATATCGTGCGTTCAACATTAGCTGCGAAACACATACAAAGAAATATGTTTCACGTTTAAATAATATTATAACAAGGACAAACTTGTTATGTTGAACAACACTGGACATACTGTTGAACTGGAAACACTGTACTCCGTAGGAAACACTGTACTTTGTTAGCATACTTGTACGCACGTCACCAACGCTCCATAGTGTATACTGCATTCAACATATCAAATGCACCCAGTTCATTACACTCATGTTTACAACTCAATTGGTGATCCATCTACCATCAATGTAACCCATCCCGCGATCACATCACTGATGTCTTAGTAGCTCAGCACCTTCTCCACAAATAAAAGAATTGGGTTAGATACCCTATGAAAACACTATTTTTCTGTGCATATTATGACCCTTTCTTTTTCCAACAATTGACAACAACTTACCTGCACTAAATGATATTCCTCTATTTTCTCTTACGAAATCGAGCACACTTATTCCTTTAGAACCAGTAGCAGCTGTCAAACTATCACCCAGGGCACCGACAACTTGGATATCTCCTGGGGTTAATCGATGAACACTGGTTGCGGGTTTTGTTGGCCTTCTGATTTTGCATGGAAAAGAAACTGACCTTGGAATTCTAAGTTGTACATTGCTGTCGTTTGGAATGTCTTTGTATTTTGTAATGTCCAACTGCAAAGAAAACAATATGTTATAAGCAAGAAACCTTTACCTCAGAGAGTACCTGCAATTGATACATCCAAAATTGTCTACAAACATTTCACAGCTAGACAAAATAACCTCCTGGTCTCAGTTTCGTTGTTACTTCCGTTTGTTAGTGATTTTGGTCCACCAAAGAGAAGTTAAGCACTAAAATGTATAGTGTTTCAAGTTAATCCTCATTATGACGGACATAATAAAAGAATAAAAGAACTTAAATGGTCAAAATACGTTTTCGACATTCCCAGCATACCTGTTGGGCCAAACCACGCTATCTTAAATGTGGACAACTCCATCTCACCAAAGACTGTAGTAAAAATAATTCAGGACTGAACCATCTACCTGCGCGAACTGTGGTGAAAACTATCCTGCCAATTATCATGGATGTGCTTAATTCAAAGCTGTCAAAAATAAACGAAATTACAAGAACAACATAAACACCATTCCATCTTCCTCACATACTGCTGATCGGACTATCTCAGCTACTACTTCCAATTCTAACAACGTATCTAAGGATACCAGTACAAACATTTATCCTGATCTGGCTCAAACTACTGAAGACAACTCTACAAATATTGATGAACTCAATATTGGATCCATGCTCAAATAAATTCTTCAATTACTTCAAGGACCTCATCTACGTGTACTTTTCTGGTAAAACTAGAAGAAAAAAGGCATTTTAAAATTCCAGAAAGCAGCCAATTCTGTGACCAGAATTTCATCTATATTGCTGAAACGGTCATGGACCCTCTCAACGATGGGTCGTTTTAAAGGACATCTCGTCACCACAGTCAATTAAAACCGGTCGGAGCGACAGTTGTTCGGCTGGCAAAACAATTGTTTTATTTTCATCCCGTCAAAGTAAATCAACATCTCATCTAGAAGGCATCCATAAACTTCCCGCCCGAAATTTCACTTCAAATTTTCACTATTTTTCTCTGCTCTGCTCTACATGTTCGAAATTTCTAATTCTTACATCCGAAGAATCATAATATCAAATATTAAAAATATATCAATTATTTATTCCTTTTGTGTTAGGGAGGAAACATTTCACCCTCCCCTTGTATCGGATATTTATAATATGGACATCCTAACTTCTTAGCCTCAAAAAAGAAGTTCCTCTTCACATGTCCTAACTTCCGTTGTTCTCGATTGTTCTCGTTTGGCGAAACACTTTGCAGGGCAGCTAGAAACAAAACATATCCCGACCTCCCTTTGCATTGTGTGTACTCACAGTAATTTCACGACAGAATTACCTGACTTTCGTCGCTGGTGACGACATCCTCGACTTGAAAACTGACATCAGCTGCTTGACTGTATCATTTATCAAATCTGCCTTAACCTTACACCAATAATTATTAATTACACAAAAATGTTAAATACTTTTACCACGAAAATACAAAACTATATAAAATTTAGAACATTTTAAAAATAATATCTTGGTCAAACTTCGACTGAAATATTGAACTTCATTTCTGATGTTGACCATCGCAATAAACATGTTTGCTATTAATGTATAGCCACTAATACAATTAAACTTCGAATTAGTTCTTTAATAGAAAATATAGTTAAACTTTGAACAATATATAATTATTGACTTTATATTATAAAGCAACGCTCTCATCATATCAATAGAAATATATGGAATCTGTCCGCACTGATCTAATTCAAGATGTTCCTTCATTCGCCTCGAGTGAACTTCGTCAAAATGACTTGCGGATCAAGATTTGAATACGCCCCATCTCCTTGGTGTTGATCCATAGAAAGCGACATTGACCAGTACACGTTCACAGCTGGATAATTATTGATAGGATAGAAGAAATACCAAATGTTAATTTATAAGGTAGGCGAACCAAAAATTGTCCTCTTACGGTTTGATCCTTCATTATAACTTTCTATTAGGAGCTAGAAGTTTGAAATTTTGATCAATTTTACCTAGATCTTTCGACTTCAAAACCGGATATTTCATTGGAGAAAAAAAAACGATTCCTTTACAATGACAGAAAATTTCTGAAATCTTGTATTGTTACAGAAGGTGGTTCCAAAGATGGTCTATGCTTTGTCCATGAAGTGAAGCTATAGATTATGCAATGCAACAACAAATAACTGAAAAATACAACTTTAAAGAAGCACGTAAAGTATATTTAACTTCTAATTATATTACAATTTAGAAGTCTTTAAAATATTATATACAAGTTGTGCAATACAACATCAAACGACCGCATCGAATATAACTTCAACGAGCAAACAAAATATTTAACTGTTTGTTTAAATGTAAAGTCTTTAAATACTGCCTACACTTAATACGAATACTTTACATTTCAGAGTTAATTACTTTAAATAGTGAATACCTTACGATCAGAGCTGAAACGGGTCGTCGGGTCTATTCTTGGGATCATACCCCTCAATTATGACTCTTCCTGGAACCTGAAGCACAAGATAGTGGTCAGAACCTTAATGGAGAATATCATCCCAATATTCACGTGACAAATACGGGAAAAATTCTAGAAATCTTCAGTTAGGAGGACTAGCTGTAGGGCTAAATTAGAGTTTCTGTACATTACGGATCGGAAGTTATAATCGATTTTCTATCATTATGCTTTACACGACTTATATCAACCATCGATTATAATGTGTTTTACCTTAGCTGTAAGATAGTCACTAGATCTTTGGTGGCATAGATCTTAGGTTAGCGATTTCGTTCCAATTCCCAGCCGTAGTCACCTTTATGAGATAACAAACTGATATCCTAAAAGCCGGGATGGTAGTGTAGGGTCACTTGTGTAACACGTCAGTAGACTTAAAATCCAGCGGAAAACACATTTATCTATGCATACCATTCGACGGATGGCACTGAGGATAATTACCAATAAAAATGCCTTGGTTTGTTTAGAAACACACAAGAACTAACAAATGATAAATAAATGCATTCGAATATAAACACAGCATTTCAAATTTAGCATAATGAATTTTAATATTATATAAAAACAAGAAAACACACGAATAAAATACAAACCATAAAGTACAATATATATTAGGCAAACAAGTTTCAGTTACGCGCCCAAGAGATCTCTAGGTACTACCATTCAGATATAGGCCTACACTTTGAATGATTTTAATTTCCTATAATGCAAATGTCATCGTACGTTTAAGCGCTTAATGCCTTGGCCAAGGATTTAAACAAGTTTACTTTACCTTCAGTCTCCAGATCGCTGTGAAGTTCTGTTGGAAATTCATGAGAGGAGAGGGGGATAGTTTCACACTCACAAGTTTCCATTGCAGGAAGACATCCCTCGGCGAGTCCTCCAGTAGAAAGTTCCAACAAAACAGCCACCAGAGACGGAATTGTTCCTGCTTAAACTATCGTTTTAAGATGATGATATCTAACGACTAGGTCAGACAAAGGCTTTCGACGATACGAGATGAGTTCCTTCGCACACGTTACTACTCATATACGCACACAGTTATTAAATGTGACATGATTGCGATTATCACAAAGCACTGGTTGCCAACACTTCAATTCTAGTAAACAACGAATATAATTTTTGGCAACAGTATGTGGTGTGGAAAGAATTACGTACAACTTGTACACCAATTAACAGTCGACGTCGTTACTTCTACACAACATAAGATGTAACGTAGTTACGTTCTACAGAGTTAAAACCACTAATTAACTGATTACGGAGCTCAGACACTGTTCGAACGATTTACGAAAACGTTCACTGCTGATTTCTTTAAGACAAATTAGTTTAGTGTCTTAGAAACTTCGAGTTTCCTATCGTTCCCAATGCTAACAAAGGCACCTCAGATGAACAAGATTTGCACGTGGTTACTCTCGCGGATTCAAAGCTTCGACTGTTTTTTTTTTGTGTGTGTCGTTCTCGATTGAGCAAAAAGAAGATATATGCAAAAGGTTCTCGAATCTTTGTTACTTTTCTACGTCATGCCAACAAGGATCATTATGGGCTAAAGAACACTTATCGAAACAACCTAAAGAACATAAATTCTAAAACGTAGAATACCCTCAGTGGGCGGTATCATTCTACGAAAATACCTAATATGGTCAATACAACAAGTTAGAAATAGACTTTGATAGACAAGTTTAGTATGAATCACTCAAGTAACGACGAAGCTCTCCGATGCATTGCAAGAACATACACGTAGTAAGTTACGTAGCAAAGTTGTTAACATACGCAAACATATTAGGAAACGATGAAGTTTCTCACGCTTCTAACAAAGATGTGCACCTCCTTTCCACCTCCTTTCGTTTTACAAACGAATTATTCAGTATTTTGCGTTTGGCTACATAGAAATTACAATTTTGATAATAGGGGTTTGTAACAGTTTCGGTAATAGGGGTAATTACAAATGGGGTTTGTAATAGATTTAATTCCTATCTATAATGTAAATGTGTGTAAGCGAGCCCTAATGAATGTTTTTAGAGGATTATATATCTACATGTTTGAATATTCAGTTACCGAAATTGTAATTGAACGTTATCGTAAATCGTTCGAACAGTGTCTGAGCTCCGTAATCAGTTAATTAGTGGTTTTAACTCTGTAGAACGTAACTACGTTACATCTTATGTTGTGTAGAAGTAACGACGTCGACTGTTAATTGGTGTACAAGTTGTACGTAATTCTTTCCACACCACATACTGTTGCCAAAAATTATATTCGTTGTTTACTAGATTTGAAGTGTTGGCAACCAGTGCTTTGTGATAATCGCAATCATGTCACATTTAATAACTGTGTGCGTATATGAGTAGTAACGTGTGCGAAGGAACTCATCTCGTATCGTCGAATGCCTTTGTCTGACCTAGTCGTTAGATATCATCATCTTAAAACGATAGTTTAAGCAGGAACAATTCCGTCTCTGGTGGCTGTTTTGTTGGAACTTTCTACTGGAGGACTCGCCGAGGGATGTCTTCCTGCAATGGAAACTTGTGAGTGTGAAACTATCCCCCTCTCCTCTCATGAATTTCCAACAGAACTTCACAGCGATCTGGAGACTGAAGGTAAAGTAAACTTGTTTAAATCCTTGGCCAAGGCATTAAGCGCTTAAACGTACGATGACATTTGCATTATAGGAAATTAAAATCATTCAAAGTGTAGGCCTATATCTGAATGGTAGTACCTAGAGATCTCTTGGGCGCGTAACTGAAACTTGTTTGCCTAATATATATTGTACTTTATGGTTTGTATTTTATTCATGTGTTTTCTTGTTTTTATATAATATTAAAATTCATTATGCTAAATTTGAAATGCTGTGTTTATATTCGAATGCCTATATTTATCATTTGTTAGTTCTTGTGTGTTTCTAAACAAACCAAGGCATTTTTATTGGTAATTATCCTCAGTGCCATCCGTCGAATGGTATGCATAGATAAATGTGTTTTCCGCTGGATTTTAAGTCTACTGACGTGTTACACAAGTGACCCTACACTACCATCCCGGCTTTTGGGATATCAGTTTGTTATCTCATAAAGGTGACTACGGCTGGGAATTGGGACGAAATCGCTAACCTAAGATCTATGTCACCAAAGATCTAGTGATTATCTTATAGCTAAGGTTAAACACATTATAATCGATGGTTGATATAAGTCGTGTAAAGCATAATGATAGAAAATCGATTATAAAGTCCACGATATTAGCAACGGGACTATGGACGCTGAGTACTGGGTCAAACAGATATTATTCTACACTCGAACAATCTTCCTTATGTTAAGTGTTAAAACTAAATGTTTGCTTAAATATACGAGTTGTATATCCCGCACATTTTAGGTGAATTAATTGTTACCACTACATTATGAAATTCTTAATAGGATTAAAACATCCTATTAACCTCTAGGATGTTACATCCATTGTAACATCCATTACATCCTATTATTTAACATAATAGAGTTAAACAAAATTACAAGCATCAATGGTAAATTGAACATTAGAGTGTCGAACTGCCCCTCCGCTCAGTGATAATTCAAATACTCTCATGACTAAACGATGAAGGATGAATGAACTATGAAGGTTTTGTCTTGTGGTATGCTATTTAAGACCAGTCTTTGTAGTTACTCTCTTTATATGTTTAGGCGATATATTTGGTAACAAAACAACAAATATGCGTTTAGCATATGCTATTATAAAAACTTATGCAGTTTAGTCATAATACTCAATTATAGACTTACTTCTAATTCCTTTATTTGTCTGCGTACGACAGCTGACTGCATTCGACCACCAGTCATAAACCTGAATGGATACACTTGACTTCCACACAAGGTCAGAAAGACTACAATATCATAGCACAATGTAGACAACATGTCTCTTTCTGAAAGATAAGAAAGTGTTTCATAATATTGTTAGGCAAAGAAATACTAGAATACGGACAATACACCTTTGTAAGGACAGAGTCCGCGGTGGACCAATGGTTAGAGCGCTCACCTCATATGCTTGGAGTTGTCGATTCAAACCCTGCTCATGACATTCCACATAGCAATTTTAACCTGACTCAAAAGTAAATCAAGCTTGTTATGGCAAGTGTGAGAACTTGATGCAAGCTTAGCATATCTAGTAAAAGGTTTTAAACAAGGTCAAATCTAGCCGTCAAGCTTACCAGAATCAAGGCTTGATAGGACCTACACAGGACAAAATGACAAACACGTTTAAATCTGTATTCAAACACTCATACTTGACACATTAAAACTGTCTCATTCAATGCATTACCAACTTGTCATATGAAGGTTACTTCAGGGTCGTGTCATGTTTCAAGCTACGTTGTTTCGTGCTTGTAATGACCATGATTGTCGTCAACACAGAAATTTATTATTTTAATAACTGGATATATTTACAGAAGTTTTAGATAAAAGGTGGCCTTGATTACATAGTCTATTTACTCCATTATGCATCTTATTCTCTCGTCTTGACTACAGTTAAAATATTTCGTACTTGTCTGTGGCTAAATTTGAGCCTGGAACATTGTGATTTGCAGTTTGTCGCTTTAGCCACTACGCTGATGAGGTAACCTGTTGACAAAACGTCAGTTATGCACTTCATCAACTCAAACATGAAACGCCATGACATGGAGAGCATTTTCATTACAGAATAGCACGAAGCGTGTAGAAGTTTTACGTAGCACATGTTATTTTCTCATTACACAAACATTTTTACTATTGTATCGCCGTACGCCTGGGAATTCCAAGTCTACAAGATGTTATCTGTTTATATTTATTTACAAGTGGGTTTCGTTATCAACATTCACGGCAGTGCATGAGCCAAGTTCTTCACGCCAGAAAACGTTAGCACTGCCAGAAGCATGTTATACAGGAACAAGAGTTTATGGCAAAATCGACGATTT
>JAGDQP010059147.1:0-12431 GCA_022664845.1 Lepisma saccharinum | reverse complement strand
AATTTTCTTTAATTTTGAATTCTGTCTCTCCTCTTTAGCTAATCTGCCTTTGTTCTTTCACATAAGGAACTTTGAGTGGCTCAAAAGAGATGCATTAAGTATCCCATTCTTCCATCACTCTCTCTTTACCTTCTCATGAAAATTGGCAAATACATGAACAAAAAAAAAAAGTCTCAGTAAAATCACGTAGCGAAGTAGAAAGGTCACTTGACTGACAATGACGGTGCCACAACAATTACTATGGTTTCGAGATTACGACTATTGTGGCAAAGAAAAGCGAACAAGATAAAAAAAAATACCCCTGCACAATAGTGGCGGTATCAGAATTTCAAAAGACGTCTATCAAAACAGATCTTTGTATCATTCTATTGAATTTCCTTCACTGCATTGACAATGATAACTTTTCGTGCAGGACAGACAATTGTCCAATATCACAAGCAGCCAGCCAACTTAGGCTGAAAAGCTTACAGGAATTTTACAGCGACAATTGTCAGAAAACAAAACTGTTTTTTCTCTTTCTTAAAACAAAAAAAAACTTTCAGTATTTTTTTTTTTCTATTGATACCTTGAAACGAAGCACATTTAATTCATAATTCGACTGATGTGACACTATATAGAGGTATTTTCAACTGGTTTCTTGGGAAGTTGCGGTTGCCAGATATTCACCTCGAAAATACGAGCAATAGAAATGCATTAGAAATAAACGCAAATTGATCATATCGATTAGTTTAACAATAGAAAAAGTATAGTTTTTTTTTTAGGGGGGACAGAAATCAAATTAAATGCTTTTGTTTGTCTACCTGATTGAAGAAGACTTGAAGTCAGCTCTATTTGACAAATGATATTTTTGCACCAGTTGCTTTGTTTCTTTTATTGTGTTTTCTTTAAAAAGAAGAGGAAGCTGTCGCTTGAATGAGTTTCAGTTTAACGTTACCTCTAGTACCTAAACCGTGCATCCTAGAAGAAAAATGGAAATGACCTTTGTTGTAGATTATTTTTTGTGATAGTACATTTTGCTCTAAAATGCTTTTCAAAGGAGGTACGATTTACTAAAAAAAAAACTTTTAGGTGCCATTTTTTTCAAAATGGCGGCAAAAGTCGGGGAGGTAGAGGGTGTGTAAAACTAAAACGTTCTTAAGAGCACTTTGGTGAAGAAAAAACTTGTTCCAGCTTTCCACTATTTTTCTCGTTTCGATTTACACAAATAAACTAGCACTCAAAAAGATGTTTTATGTTTGTTTCTATGCAATTTTACAATGTTATTATTTAATTTTTAATCTATATACATATATCAAAACAGATGTCCTGACTGACATATCAACGCCGAGGCCAAACGGTTTACGCTGTAAACATAACATTTACACAGTACATAGCTTTCATGACGTAAGGTACCACTAAGGAAGGATTTTTGGAAATTCGGCTTGGAAATGGGTGAAATGGTGTTGCAATTATTTTAATATGCAATGTCCATTTCTTACGATCTCTGAAGCCTACTAACAAAAAAAAATATGGTGTTTACGCTTTCTTTTCAAAACAATTAGACACGTGTTTCACCGTTTTTTTTTTATATTGGCCCCAGAAGGGGAGAAACCAGGGTGTTTTTCTAATATAGCTATACTGACTGATATATGTCAACGTCCAGGCCAAATGGTTTAAGCTAGAAACTTGGTATTTATGTGTATTCTGTCTCTAACTAACGTATTTCACGGACGTTTGGTAATGAAGCAAAATAAGGCCATTTTTCAAAAGTAGAAATGAGAAAAGTTATTCCTTTTAAAAAAAAAAATTCTAAGGGGATCGAACCCGATACCCTTTACATAGCTGTCCAGTGGTTTATCCACTACATCATTCAGTCCGATGTAGAAGAACGGATTCCGAGCAGCTTTTATATAGTAATAAGAATATTCGTATATTATCTTAATCTATATACGTATATAAAAACAGAAGTCCTGACTAACATATCAACGCCGAAGCCAAACGGTTTAAGCTGGAAACATAAAATGTATACAGTACATAGGTTTCATGACGTAAGGGTACCAATAAGGAAGGATTTTTGGAAATTCGGCTTCAAAAGGGGTGAAATGGGGTTGTAATTATTTAAATATTATATACAATGCCCATATCTCGAAATCCCTTAAGTCTACAAACAAGAAATTTCATATTTACGCTTTCCTTTTAAAATAATTAGACACGCGTTTCACCTTTTTTTGATACTGGCTGTAGAAGGGGAGGAAACAGGGCGTTTTTTTAAATATTACTATACTGACTGACATATCAGCGTCCAGGTCAAACGGCTTAAGCTAGAAACTTGAAATTTATATGTAATCTGGATTTAACTAACCTATTTCACCGATATTCGGTAAGGGAGCAAGCGAATGGCATTTTTCGAAAGTAGAAAGGAAAAAAGCCTGCACCGAGGTGGGATCGAACCCGAAACATAGTTGTAAAATGGTTTTTCCACTACACCAAACAGTCCAATACTGGAAGATGGATTCCGAGCAGTTTTCATAACAATGTGAAAAAACAGAAGTCCTGACTGACATATGCCAATTGCCAAGGCCAAACAGTTTATCTTAGAAACTTGAGATTTTTACAGTACATTCGTTTTGTGACGTAAAGAAGGAAGGATTTTTGAAAATTCAGCTTGCAAAGGGCAGAAAGGGTGTTGCGACATACTTGCCGATAGTTCCAATAAGAACACGTGCTGATGAAGTAAAGACGTGCATCAAATCTTCATACTTATAGCTTCTTATCAACAAATTATGCCTTAAGAAGAACATGAGAGCCCACATAAATGATGACATGGCACGAGGAGAATTTTCGTCATTTATATAGTAGTGTCGAACCAGACTAAAATTACTAAAAACACAGACTTTACACACTACCGACACCTCAGCCCGTGTTCATGGGAGACGTGCAGTTTACGCAATGCACAAACACGCGCCATTTGAAGAGTGCCTTACCCGCATCCACATGGCAACAACTGTAACTCTACGCCAAATAGTTCCTTCCACCACCACATGCAGTGCGTCTTAAAACATCTAAAAAAACTAACTACAACAATATTATTATTCAATTTTAATTTTACCCAGATTACAATATCGCTCCTAATTTATCACAAAACAAACTAAATTCACTCAATTCATCCTGTAAATTTCTTAAAATTGGTCCGGCACTACTATAATTAATCCGGATTTTCTGATATCCTTCTCAAAATTGGTGATGGAGAGTTTCCTACTTTTGAGGGGAAATAAGTTTACCTCATCATCTAGGCCAGGTCGTATTCAATGTAACAGTTTTTACATCCAAACTTTATCCCAATATGCAGAATATTCAAGAGAAATCCATGGAATGGTTGTATCAGCGTGCCATTTTATCACCTAAAGACAATACGGCAGTCGCAATAAATAAAATTCTCTTAGATTCTTTCGACGGTGACCAAATGGAGTACCGGTCCGTAGAGTCGGCAGTTCAGAGTGATGATGTGATTCACTACCATGTGGAATTTCTACATACATTAAATCCTCCAGGCCTCCCCGAAAAGTGGGGATACCGGTAATGTTGTTGAGAAATCTTAACCCACCTAAACTTTGCAACGGTACCGGATTACGGGTACAAGCTCTCCATAGGAATGTGATCTAGGCTCCGGTGGTAACTGGTTCTGCTCAGGGGGAATCTGTGTTCATACCACGAATACCGCACATACCATCTGATTATCGATTTGTTTTTAAAAGGCTACAGTTTCCCTTAAAAGTCTGTTTCACAATGACTAAATAAGTCTGAGGGGCATACTCTCAAGATAGCATGGATTGACTTAAGGAAGGATTGCTTATCACGTAAACAGTTTTACGTCGCGTGCACTAGAGTAAGCTCTTCCAACGGTTTGGTAATACCTTCTAGCACCACAAGGTGCAACTACAAATATAGTTTATAAAGAAGTCCTTCAGTAGCTTCCAACATCTTTGTCTCTCATCTGAGCATAACTGTACGAACTGTATCTACATCCCTTAAGTCTCGAAAGCAACATAATTTAGTAGAAAAATAAGGAAAAAGTAAGAATTAAGAATAATAAGGATAAAAAGAAGAAGAAGAAGATCAAGAAGAACCTGTACCAATTCCTGAAATCTACGCGAGCGGAACCGTGGCAACTGCTAGTAATACATTATACTTGATCAAGAAAAGGAAGGAAATGAAAGAAGAGGAAACTTACATAAAGAGGATTGAGTAAATAGAACTAAATAACATATAAGGAAGAAAATAAGAAAGGATGTTCGCATATACAACGAAAATCTTGTTAGAATTACAATCGATGAGAACAAGAGCCTGAAGAAAAACAAACAGCAGCTTATGACAGGGAAAAAGCAAATAATTGCAGTTAAGAGACCTGACGGGACCGTAACCAGAAATAAGGAGGAAATTACAAATATTTGAAAATTTCTACAGAGTTGTAGTACTCCGAAGAAGAACTAGGAAAAGAAGATTCAGAAGAAAATGATGTACAAGTTCCAGACACTTCCAGACGTAATGAAAGAAGTTGATAAAGTACTTAGAGAGATGAAGAATGGAAATTGATCAGGAGAAGATGGACTCACAGGAGAAAGAGAGAAATACCGTCAAGTTGGAATAATGCTATTATTATTTTGTTGTACAAGAAAGGGGACAAAGAACGGGTCGAAAACTACAGACCAATTAGTTTACTGTCAATTCTATACAAAATGTTCACCAAAGTTATTTTGAATCGAATTGAACGAGACTTAGGTTTTAATCAGGGAAGAGAACAAGCGGATTTCGTCGTGGATTTAGCACAATGGACCATATTAAGCATTGAATGAGGTTATGGAAAGGACTAATGAATATGAACTTCCACTACGTCTGGGATTCATAAATTTTGAAAAAGCTTGCTATTCTGTCTCCTTGGCAGCATCATTTAAATCACTTGAACATCAAAGCATCGAAAGTGCATACATCAAGTTACTGCTAAACATTTACTCTACTGCGATATCTGTCATTAGACTACATCAGGAAAGTGAAAAATTTAAAGTTGGAAAAGGGATAAGGCAAGGAGATTCAATTCTCCAAATCTATTTTCAGAGGTCCTGGATTGCCGGCCGGGTAGCCGTGCGGTCTACGGCGGTAGGCCAACGACTCGAAGGTCCCGGGTTCTAGTCTCGGCAGGGGCATGGGTGTGGGTTTTAATGGTCAAAGGGCGAATCGTGACGGCCTGAAGTCCAAAGTTACTAGACTGGCCCATATAAAAATAAAATTTTACCAAAGGGGTCCTGGAGGGAGTGTTCTAAAATTTAAACTGGAATGAAGTTGGTATAAAAATCAATGTCGATTACTTTAATCACCTACAATTCGCTGATGGTATAATCCCGTTTGCTTCAAGTACAGAAGAACTAGAAACCAGAATGGAAGAGTTGTTTAATAAGAGTTCGAAAGTAGGCCTTAAAATGAATTTAAGTAAAACGAAAGTAATGTACAATCAACATGCTGCAAAGAAGGAAATAAAATTTCTCGATGAGACCGTCACAATAAGCATAGTTGATGAGTATGTTTACCTAGGGCAGCTCAAAATATCGGATGCCAAGTTGACTGATGAAATAAATAGAAGATGTGAATGGCGTTGAGTTCGTTTGGAAGGCTACACTTTATTTTCAAAAGCAAACTACCAATGTGTCTGAAGCGTAAAGTTTATAATCAATGTGTAATGATGCATGGCTGTGAAACTTGGACATTGAATGCACAAACAACTCAAAGATTAAGAGTCACACAAAGAGCAATGGAAAGATGCATACTATGAATAACTAGGAGGGATAGAAGACAAATGAATGGATTCACGCACAAACAAAGATAGTGGATGTAATCAAGACTGCGAAGAAGATGAAGTGGAGATGGGAGAGTCACATAGCTAGACGAAAAGATGTAAGAAGGACGGCGAATGTACTACATTGGACTCCCAGAGAAAAGAAACGACCGAGATGACGTCCAAATGTAAGACAGATAGATGAAATCAAGCGTTTTTTCAGGAGGTACGTGGATAAGAATAGCAGCAGACCGAGATATGTGGTGAGAAAAGGGGGAGGCCTTCATCCAGCAGTAGATAGAAAACAGCTGAATATGATGATGATGATGACATATACTTTAATACAATTTCTTTTCATCCCTACTTCCTTTAGAGGTTTATAATTGGTGTTTGAAAACGAAATAAGGACCCGTTGTCAGACAAGAAAATAAAGATTGAGTTTTGCTGTTACAAAATGGTGGAAAAAATTGCAAAAATAAAAGCACCTCTAGTATCTAAACGGTTATCTTAGAAGAAAAATGGAAATAACATGCTTTTAGACAATTTTATGCAGATTAATTTTTGTAATAACACATTTTGCTCTAAAATGTTTTTCAAGCGAGATATTTAAAAAAAAACTGTTTTGGGGAAATATTTTTTTCAATATGGCGAACGGAGCGGAACGCACCAAGGTCGCAAATTTCGCATATTTTGCTCAGTACATGAAACTTTGTCAAAGAGCCAATTTTCAAAACCTTTGTATTTTTTCTAGGTAAAAGTACATATTGGTTGGACATATCGCCTACCAGGATTCACACTCAGGGGTCGAATTTGTGACTCTAAATAAAATAGAATGTAGCGTAAGAAAATAGAATATGTGAATAAGTTTGGCGTAGAGGAAAGAGACATGATTACCCTATTCTGAATTTTCTCCCACATATCTTCCCCAAAATAAAACATTTGTTTCGAGCGATATCAAACTGAAATCCCAGTCAAAAAAAAAAAAAAAAAAAAGAATCATAGAAATAGTTATCAGTAGTTTACTTTATTTCTGGAGGATTTTCAAAATTAAAAAGACGAAAGTCCACATACAAACATCAAATCTCTCACACATACTTAACCTTTTATCACGCAGAGCCACCATGGCAGAGCACCACCAGAAATTTTACATTCTTTCTTTAGTTCACAATGGTTCGTTGTGTCCTCAATTCCTGCAACGTTGATTTAACTCATTTTCCGACGTCATTAAATGATAAAATTTTGCACAGGGGCGTAAGTCGGTTGACAATACAATATTCCATTGTTACGTTCATATACTTCTATATATTTATATATGAGCACATCGGGGGAACAAAATGATAAGCACTATTAGAACATTTCCACAGTATATTGAAAATAAAATACAATAGTGTCTAAATCTTGAAACTTCGAGCGCAAATTTTGTTTTTGAGCTATACAGGCAGTTGTTGGGTACAAAAAGGAAAAGGTAAAATCCTGAAGTTTCAATATTTAGACACAATTGTATTTTATTTTCAATATGCTGTGGAAATTTTCTTATGGTGGTTACCACTTTGTTCCCCCGAGGTGTTCATATTTTAAAAGCATATTTTAATATTTTTTTAATATCCTAAAATAAATATTAGCCTGCAACGATGTTCCGTTTGACTGGTTGCAGAACACTTTAGGATTTGGGTCGCAAAACATTAACTTGAGGAAAAGTATCCGAACACCGAAATAACTCGAAAAAAAATAATTAAAAATCGTTTTAAAGACTACTTTACTTAAACAATTCGTACAAAATGTAGAAAATAATTTTGTTTATGTATGACTAAAGCGAAAAGCATGGGGCGCGCCAATTGAAGAATTTATAAAGTGACTGAATATGAGAGCGTGCCCCAAACTTTTCCTTTTAGTCATGCATAAACATTTTTTTTTACTTCTTAGTACGAATTGTTTAAGAAAATTATGTCTTTAAATTCAGCAGTCATGTTCTACATTGCAGTCCTCGACTAAACTTCGGTCTCCATTTTTAATACAAAATTGTGAAAAGTAAATATGCCTCTGGTGGCTCAGAAAGTTCTGAATCGTGTGAAAACCTTCATTTGAAATTATGTGACGACGTGGTGGCGCTGCCATGGTGGCTCAGTATGAACATCTCTCCGCAGCTCCAAGCAATGGCTATGGTCCCACTTGCACTGTCCGTCCACCACTCCGATTTAGCGGTTGCTTACGTTTAAAAAAATCAAATCAAATAAAGAACCAACAGTTTGTCCCGCTACAGCTAACTCAAGAAAGAATTAATTAATATTGACACATAAAATATTAAACACTGAATTTACATACACAATATCATGATGACATTAAATTTAAAGAATAAATAAGATTTAGATGTAAACAACTGACCAGCAGTACCAAAATATTCAACGCTTCCATCAAACTTGCCTTTATACCTCAGACTTGGAAAACCGCTTATACTATATCCATTCCCAAACCCAACAGAAGCCAATTCTCATCAGTCAACTACAGACCAATTACACTGACTAACACAATAGCAGAAATCTGAGAAACTACATTATCCAAAAGACTCAACCATATCTACAAGAATCCAATCTCTTAACCAAGAATCAAGCCGGTTTCAGATCCAAAGTTTCCACCTTAAATCAACTGATGAGAATAGTAACAGATTCACAAATTGCAATAAACAAAGGCTGGAGAGCGGCGGCCATATTCATGGATTTAACATCTGCCTTCGACACGGTATGGCATGACGGCCTGTTATGCAAATTCTACTCGTTAAATTTACCAACCACAACTATTAGATAGCTCATTCAATTCTTAACAAATAGAACGAAAAAAGTAAAATCTGAGGATAAATATTCAAACAGCATTACTATTAAAAGAGGAACCAATCAGGGGACAGCCCTGAGTCCAATTTTATACTCAATTTACGTCAACGATACTTCAAGTCCAACTCACAAACTAACTCAATTGGGACTCTTTGCAGACGATACTGCTTATTGGACTGCTGCTAAAACGGTAAACGCTATTAAGAACCTCCAGAAACCGGCAAAACTATTCATTAAATAGTGCAGAATCTGGAAGCTTGAGCTCAATGACAACAAAACACAGTTTATCATCTTCCATCCCTCCGGCAAAGGAACTAGAAAGGACAAAGAAAAAGCAATCTTAATAAACAAAAACACGAATAAAACCATCTCTCACCGTCAAATATCTTGAAGTCACACTGAATCAACGGCTAAATTTCAAATTTCACATTTTGGACAGACGGAAAAAAGCATTACAGATCTTTGCAGCCTTAAAATACATGCTTCTATCCAACTCTCCCTACAACTCAAAATTAGGATCTATTTATCTACTCTCAGACCAACTATGGACAGGAATTACTAAGTTCAAATATTTGCACAGACCTATATGAAAAGTTTCAAAGATACTGAGAGTTTCCCGGAGGATGTGGCAAGACGAAAAAACAGCTTTGTATAAGGACATTCATATAACACCAATGGATGAATATCTAAATCAATGCAAGATAAGGTATAAAGAATCGATAAAGGACAAAAAATTTGCACAACTAAATTTTCCTACTCAATTGAATCACAAGATACTGCGACATAACATCACAATACAAGAACTACTAAAGCTCTAAACAATAAACAGGCACAGTGAACGATACTTAACATCTCATTATCAAACTAAGCAAAAAATCCATGGATGCTACGAGAAACACCGAAAAATATGAACATGGTCAAATGGCATGAAAAGGGAATCATGATATTTATCTAAATTTACATTCCAATCACCTCTCATGCTTACCTAATTTAGACCTGACTATTTCACATGACAAAATCAACATTCACCATTCTAAATTTATACAACTGCAATGCTAATAAATTATCGTTCCTCAGTTTATTTCGAAAATATCACTACAGACTGTAAAATCCAGACTAAAAGAACTACAATTCAATTTCAATTATTCAGAAAAAAATGGTCTTCTGAGCTCTGGACAAAACATGGAAACATAGGACAAATAATAGATTATTTATATAGAAATATAACCATTAAACATGAATGCTTGGCCTGAGGTGGTTTTCCTGGATGTTTGGGGGGTGCGGGTTTTCTGGGTGCTTCTTTCCCACCAAATGTTTAAACCCATCAAACAAATTTGTACTTTCCAAGGACGAAAGTAGCCTTAGATAGTCAGAAGTCCAGCCTGGTGGCCCTGCTGGCCGAGGCATTTAACTTTCTCTCTCTCTCTGTAGAAAGAAATTAAAATTTGTATATAAATTGAATTACAAAATAAAACATAGTATCAGACAAGTATAATGAATTTGATTATTTACATAATCGCTATACAAATAATTTGATATCGCCGAACACATAAGCAGTAATCATTTCAAAATGACATAACTTGCACGCGTCATATTTAGTTTTATAAATCTTTGGCCTCGATAAATCACACGCCACAAATTCACAATATTTCATGTTTATGCAATAGATTTCGATGTTGCTACATCTGCATTCGATTCAAGTGGGTGTCTTCCTGTCCTTGCTGGCATGCCTCAGGCTTGACCTTTACGCCTCACTGACTATTCCACTGGATGATAGTCGGGACTCTTTCACAAGGTCCTTCGGCATGCTTATTATTTCAAATTATTTCATACCAATAATTTGCAATAATTCATTTTTGCAGTAATTTTCACTATCGAAGTCAGTTTTACACGCTTAGAAAAATAGTGGTCTAGTTGGCAGCTTAATCCCAACCTTTCGCAATCTGCAGCGAAGAGATTGACTTTAAAAACAAATAATATAATGATATGCCATTCTATAATTTATACAACCAGAGCCTACATTGGGTTAAGATCTTGATGCTAGGTTTGACAGTAAATTAGCGTTTCTTAATCGCATTGACTGTATTATCTCCAGAGCCACATAAATTCGCAATATTTTTTTTTTCAGAACCATTCGCCCTCACTCCTCTCTGAGGAGAACACACGTAGAAAGAATGCGTTGCCCACTCTCGCGTAGGCGCAGAACTCGAACTATAAGTAACACCGACAAGCGCTTTTTCCGCAACTTCCAGCTTGGGCTGGTGATTAATGTATCGGGAAGCTGATCCAGCGGTCCCGCGATCGAATCCTGGCGTCGTTACTTTGACATTTTTTTAAATAACTTTTTTATGTATATACGCATTAGGAAATCTAATGAAACTAGTGATTTATTATACCATATAGAGGCTACTGAAAGCTAAGATGTATATAAGTAAACCAGCAAGGTGCAGATGGTGTGCAAGGGGGGGCACGGTGCTTCCGAAGGGACCTGGGCGGCGTGAACCGCTTAAGGGGCGCAGCCTCCTGTTAGCGGTGGGCATACGCAAAACTGCTGTTAACATTCTACTTCACATTGTTTCCATGTGAGCTCTCCTTAGAGAGGAGTGAGGGAAAATGGGTCTGAAAATAATATTGCCGTAAACTTGGTTGAATATCGATATTACTAATATCCAATCACTTGAAACGTTGGCCTAAGTCAAAGATGCCCTAAGTCCATAAATGAATTCAATTCAGTTCAACTTGGAAGGTAATTTTTTAGCTCTGTGCTGCATTTTGCCGGTTGTTGGAACACTTCTTCAATACGGATGGGTCGTGGTAAATGGAAGTATTCTATTGAAACAAAATTATGACTTCCTTTAAATGAAACATCAGAATGAGATGCCCTTCCTTTTCCAGCCTACCCGAAGATTATGCTTCGTTTTCAACTAAAAGATCTTCCTATACGCCGTAGATTAGTAGACGTTAGATTATCTTATAGTGAAGTACAATTTTCACACAAGTGAACGTCTTCCCTCATTCTAATTACTTGTCACATAGTTAGTGGTACATCTAGTAATATTTACTCCATAAAAGCACCACATCATTTCTAAGTAGACTCCCACTATGTTATCACTCGTCGAAATATCCTCTCGATTTTTGCTTTCTCGAGAATGGTTTCGTTAGAAATTTGCGACCGAGAGTTATCACTAGGGCCCGGAAGTTGAGGAAAGCTCAGTTTGTTTTACGAGTGCCCAAAGACAAGGCTTAACATAATATATGTTCATTTTGGGTCATTGTAGGCCAGAAAATGGTGGGTTTTATTTGTCCTTTTTTGCCTTTTTCGGCGTTTTTTGCTTATTGGTCTCTTTTTTAACTTTTTATGAGTCTTAACGGATTGTTTTGCACTTCATCTTTCGACTACATATTTACTGGTCAATCTCAACTCGAATCACCACCACCTCAGTCCCGGGCGGTTGCCTGGGACGCCGCCGTCAGGGTGGAAGGAACCTAAAAAAATTGTACTTTTTCTGTACATCTTCTTTTTCCACCACGGACAAAAGGGAATTTCGTAGCATTAGGGTGTGTGTTGTATGTTTAGTGCTGGATGGCGGGAACTTCGCTCAGACCATAACGGCTGCTAAAGACTATATTGCAACTCAGAATCGCATTAGTACCCGCCCCTCCCTCTTTTTGAAAAATGGCCTTTAAATTATTAAAATCACTGTACTAATATGTAAACTATAGGCTAGGACTTCGAAAGGGGCGAAAAGTCTCTTTGCCCGGGTGAAAATTTTGCCTTGAGCCGCTCCTGGAAAAGGTCC
>JAGDQP010059146.1:0-12431 GCA_022664845.1 Lepisma saccharinum | reverse complement strand
AACGTTACTGCACATATCCATTGAGCCAGCTGACTAGTTTGTCTGTACAACCTGGTTTACTGGAAATGAAACCCAAGTCAAAATTGACTGGAAATGAAATCGAAAAACAAACCCAATGGATAAGAGCTTTCGTTCGTCGCCTCGACTTCGTATTCATACAACACACATATCTACTGTAATTTGTTCGGAATCTACTTAAAAATATACAACTTGGGGTGTCATCTCCAATCAATTGAAGGCAGTGCCAAACCATAATTATTTCACCTTGTCGAGAATCTTTAGGTCATACACCTGACTTCGGGCAGATCTGTACTCATCCTATCACCCTAACCTAGAACAGGACCGAAAATTTCTTTAGCATCTCTTAAATATTGTTTAAAGTAAAATAATATTATTTGGAAAATTTCCAGCAGCACATTTCAGAATAACTTTAAATATTTCAGGGCAATTCTCTGGCAAGTGGTCCATTGTCAGTGAATTTTCAAAATAAATTCGAAACTATGATGTCTATGTTTTTCTATCAAGGAACAGTGGAACTTTATATTGAATCATTTAAAAAAAATGTAAAATATTTTGGGCACCGCTTTACCTTGGTTCTTCGTACTCCCTTCATCCCCGCTACAAATATACAAGACTGACACAACAATCGAACAGGCAATTAAAAGTGTACCTCGGGGCCGGTTTTAAATTCACCGCATTGTACTTAAGACATAAACAACATAACCTAAGCTTCACTGTTACTAAGATTCAACTAAATCTTAACGAAAACATTGTCGACACCACTAATTTACCGTAAGTTCTAATTTATTTTTAATTCAAAAGAATAAAGTCAACATATAATTACAGATCAAATAACAATGTGTGACGGGAAAGACGTAAGCCATAGTGCTGTTACCGCCCATAAAAATCATTTTATCTTATCTTAACAATGTGTGAACTCATTTCCAAATTAAAAAATTTGATGGGCTCTTGAAATCAACACAAGTAATGTGCTTCAGGCACTACTTAATCATAAATATCTTGCGAATCATAATCAACAAAAATCGAAATATGCACATTTGAGCCCATAAACTGTTGTAAAAATCATAGATTTTGATAAAAGTCATATTTTGGCATATGCTTAAGAGATTCTGCTGTAAAACTTACACGATGGTCATTTTAAATTACAATAGCTTGAGAGTTGTACTTAAGCGAAAATAATTTTCTCTTAATTAATATTTCTACTATTTGGTTTTGTCCATAAACACTTTTTAAACAGCAGTTTCTTCACTAAAACAAAAAATCGTTTCATAATACATTTGTTAATAAGAAAAAAAGTAACGCAGAAATGATCTTTGTACTAGACTGATAAAAGTGAACTTAAACGGAAAGTGTTAACAAATGACAGTTTCAATTTGCATGCACTGATTTTACAGCAAACAGCACACGCCGGAAAAAGTAATACTGAATTTAAGAAAAAATGCTTTTTTTAAGCTCTGAATCTGATTACCCAACAATTTTTCTATTATTTCTATGTTCCAATCTGATGGGCATATGATTGGTATATTTGTAGCTTGATTTAAATATGATATTAAAATGTCTGAATTGTAAGCTCCAATTGTTCTCTTAACAGCATTTATATGTGCTACATTGCACCTCTTGTATCCCAAGTTAGCTGGATTTCCTATTAAGTTATAACGGTCACCCAAGATCCTCTATTTTGGTTTCCGAATGCAGTTTCGAAGCCACTCTCTTCGAAACCTCGAGCGTCATGGTATGATCCTAGTGTCGAAAAGTGATATCTTGTATTTCCAGTTCGAGACAACAAGCAATCTGAAATGAAACACAAACAGTATTAGTATATACAAACAATATTAGTATATACAAACAGTATTAATATATACAAACAGTATTAATATATACAAATATAAAATATTGCAAGCATTAAAAGATGAACTAAAAATATTCTTAATTTTGAAAAGTACATATTTGCTACAAAATTCACTCCTAGAACGCGGAGCAAGAGAAGACGTGTAAATAAAGCCACATTACACAATTCTTTCTTCTTGTACGATGCACATGACGTTTAACATGTGCTAATAGTGCACTTCATTTTCGATCCTTCACTTTCATTTCCTACTTCCATGACTTGAAACCTTGTTTACTTTAGCGGTCCAACAGTTCCACACAGATTCCAAACATTACATTTCCTGGCTACCGTAAACTGCAGTTTATCCAATAACTCTGATTACAAGTAAGTTCTTTATATTACGTAACAAAATTCAGTTTTACCCTTGCTCTTTAAAGTTCAAGAACACTTTGAAATCAGCCTGGACCTGTTCTCCAGAATTAATAAACCGAACCTAATTTAAGGTAAGCCTTGTCAGTCGAACCAAAACCACCTTAAGTAGCTTTACTAAAGTCTAATTGAGATCAACCCAAACATGTAAAATTTACAAAATAAGTGTAATGTTCGCAATATGTATGGAAATCTTGGAAAGCAAAATATAACGAAGTTCCAAGTCATGGAAAATTTTAAAGTGTGTTTTTGAATTAATAGCTACTTCCGCTTTCGGTCGAGCACACATAGTGAATGTTAAACGTCATGTGCATCGCGTATAATGAAAATATAATCGAACCTCACTTTAAATCACCATGTTTCGCCCCTCTACTTTATGTCTGTGATTTTTGTGGCAAACTACAAGCCATTCATAGCACGAACTTATAAATTTGCTTCCACATGCCGAGGTCTTTGTATCTGTTGATGAATTCCAAGGCAAAAATAATGAAAAGTAAATTGTAGAGCGATTTTCCCGGTAGTTGTATGCTCTTTATTTGATTATTGTTTTAATTTACTCATTGATCTTGTTTATGCAGTGCAGTTATAGTAGTGATAATTTTTCAATCTTCGAATGTGTCTATTTAAAGATAATTCCTAATAAAAGTATGTGGTTATCGAGTTTAATCAAAAAGTAAAGATTTCTCACTTAACCAGAGGGAAATATAAAGTTTCACATCACAGGGTAGAAGTCGAGTTTAACCAAGTGCCTCAGTTAGTGACTGTGGGAACGTAGAGTTTAAGTAAGGTTAGGTACGGCTATGCATCTTTACACTTTCGTTTGTTTATTTAAAAATACTGTAAAGATACATAACCGCACCTAACCTACCTAACCTCCACGTTCCCATGGTCACTAATTAAGTCAAAGTCGGGTTTAACCGAGTACACGGTTAAACTTGACTTTTACCCATAACAGTATTCCATTTCTAAGATACTTCATGATGTTATCAACAAATGAAAATATGCTTCTTTCATTTTCTTTTAATACTGGTGTGTTGAAAACTAATACTACCGGATGCTCTTCTGAAACTCCCACGGAAGAGAAATCACGATGTTCAGCACATTATTTCGGATCTGATTACGAAGGACTAGAGACGTTAAGATCAGTTATAGATGACTGAAATTAATTAATATAAGTTAAGATATTCCAATCTAACCTAATCTAATGTTCACTGTTTTCAACGATACGGGGGAGTATCTAAAGCGCAGCCAACTATCTTCTTTCAACAAAATAGTTTCCCAGTGTAAAATTCGTTGTCGCGGAAAAGGTTCAATTTGTTATAAATTGCAGTTCTCATCCTTACTTACGAGTTTCAAGGGTACTACATACAGTCGAATAGTGAATGAATATAAGTGATATCTATCAACAGTAGTATACTGGATTTAATGCTATATGTTATCCTTATTACTTCCCTACAGTCTTAGATCTTCCAACACTGATATTCGTTATTCATGCATCACTAATTATTAAGTCATTCACTAATTTAATTAATACTACACTTTCCGTACTTTATCAGTATTAAATAGCTTCAACCATTTACATCATTGTCTTTACTGATTTAAGATGCTCTTTGGATACTCCCACGGATGATAAATTGCCACGTTCAATGCAGTATTACAAATCTGATTTCGAAGGATTAAAGTCGTTAAGCCCAGTTAAAGATAACTTAAACTAGGTTAAGCTAACCCAATCTTACCTAACCAAACTTTCAATGTTTTGAACGATTCGTTAAAGTTTGCAGAGGCCCTGAACTCCCTGAAGAAATATTCCCAATTGTCACAGATTCCATTCACCGCTACTTGAAACAATGAATCAGAACTATGAACTGTCTACGCGTTAAACTATACTTGTTTACACCACGCTAAAAGAGAAGTATGGATACTACCCTGGTTCATAACAAATAGGGTAGTGTAAATTAGATCTGAAATTTATTTTCCAAACACCTTACTGCACTTATTATTTTGCCCCTCGAACTACACATAGATTTTGCTTCTGCAGAAAGCCTTAACGTATTTCAGAAAGTACAAGGCGTATTAACTTGAATTAAAGCGCGTAATTAGTGAGAAAATTCCGTAATAATATAATGATTATCGTATATACAGGAAAACACATTTTTAAAAATTCCCTTGGATAACTATGGTAATAAATTTAATTGACCTTACCTCTTCGTCTCCTCCCTTAATTTCTGCTTCAAAAATGATTATAACTTCGAGCGGATAATTTTGCACCCTTCACTTTGTACACTCTAGCTTAATTTCTCAAATCTGCTTTCACAAATCCAACGTCGATCGCGTTTACCTCTTAATAAATGAATCTTCCCAACACATAAAAGAAACACAAAGTAAATATTTACTATTATGTAATTTTCAAACTCGTAATTCCATATTTACTAGTCGAACAATAGCAGACTCCGTCCGCTTTGGACATCTGTGGCATTGACCAATAAAATTGCGTTTATTTTTGCGGGAAATTTTGGCACCCGGTCCTACAAACATGGCCTCCATGAACATAAAAAACGGCTTCACTTTGATGACGTTGGACTCTCTCTAAGGTTTATCTGCTCTAGGGTTTTCACAGGCGAAAAGTTGGTGCGTAGTCTGCAGTTCTGTTGTCCCTGTCGATAGGCAGTGTTGACAGAACGACACAAAATTATCGGAAATCGTATTTTATTTTTTTTCGGTCCGTTACGACGCGCATAAACATTTGTTTTATATAATTCTCGATCTGTGGTCTGTTAGCTTTCGAATAAACCATGAATAATTTCGAAACAATAATTAGGGTCTATATGTGTATATTTGAATTTGAATTATTTATGTCCTTTAGGCATCTGAGGCTTAGGCCGGGATAGGATACTGGAAAGGATGTTGGAATGTACCAGTGCATAGTTTTTCGGTACCATCCTGGCATTTGCATCATGTGACTGAGGAAAAACCTTGGAGAAACTTCAGTCATGATAGGCAGCCGTTTGGATCGTTCCCAGGACTTTCGGATTGCTACTCCAACGCTCTACCAACTGAGATTACTCCGCTCATTTCTGGCAGCCTCCTGCACATATTCTTATCTTTTATTGTTTTTATTATGATCAATTCATTGTTTATATGTTGATGAAATGATTCCTGGAAGTAATCACAATTTTATGTGTAAATTGATATTTGTCTCGTGATAGGAATTATGTAGTTCTGAAAAGTTGTATTTGGTGTTCACTAGATGGCATCAGGAAAGTCGTTATCTAAGTGAAGTGACTAACTTTTTTATTTATTATTTAATTCAAGTCTTTCTTTGATTATTTCCGTTCTGCATTTATATTATTGTTGTTATTTAATTCTCTTCTGGTTATCTTTTATCGTTTCAAAGTTATTAACTTCTTTTATTGTATAATCGCAACGACTTAACTTACCTAAGGAGGTAAATGCTTTTGGCGGGCTTTATCAATTGTAACAACTTAATGATATGATAATCATAGGTTCTGCTATCCCTGTAGTTCTAGAGCTTAACAGAGCTCCACGACGAAATAAAGTAACCTTCCTTCCAGTTTCGTGTTGTTTATTTAAAA
Source organism: Lepisma saccharinum (assembly GCA_022664845.1). Lineage (NCBI taxonomy): Eukaryota > Metazoa > Arthropoda > Insecta > Zygentoma > Lepismatidae > Lepisma > Lepisma saccharinum. The sequence goes on along the minus strand of JAGDQP010059146.1, from coordinate 6,560 downwards.
GCAAATTTTAGTGTTTTACTCCCTTCACCTGCTGGATGCCAAACTATTCTCCGACTATCACGTCCGACGCCTCGCACGGTGGACCAGGGGAACGGAAGAATACATCTTCAGGTTCGACTATCCCTAGATCGATGCTTAAAGGACCTACAAAGTGATTTGAAGACTTACAGCCCACAAATTGAGAGCAATGGAGAAAACCTATTCAGATGAAACATTCTATATTCCATCCATGAGTTCAGTGCAGTTGCAAGTTAATGACACCCAGCTATAGGGATCGATCACAGGAACTGTAAAAAAAAAGATGTGTTCAAGAAGAAAAAGAAGATAGTTCACAATGACGACACAAAGTTCAAGTAGAACAAATGTTCTTAAAAGAAGAGACTATAAAATATCTAATAATAAAGAAGGTGGTTCTACGACAAGTACTGAAATGTTTGATATGATAGTAAAGGCCATTCAACCAATGAAAGAAGGAAATCTGGATGCAATGGAAAAATCTAAAAGGGAAAACCTAGATGCAATTAAAACAATCAGCAATTGGATGGTAATTTCGAGGGAAGAAAACCGTAAAGCTATTCAAATGGTTAGCAAAGGAATGGAAGAGTCCAAGAAAGAAAATCTTGAAGCTATTCAGATGGTCAGCAATGAAAACACTAAATTTGAACAATAACTTATGAATACCCAAACGAATATAACTACCAAATTAGATGACAACCAAAAACGCCTAGAAGAGAAGATGGACTTGCTTGAAAATAGTTTTCAACAAAAAAATAATCAGATCCAGGAGCGCATGTTCAATCTATCCATCGAATTTGATAAGATCCAAAACCATATTACTTCAACTGAACAAATATTGGAAACTCAGGGAAAAGATAAGTGAAATTTCCTCGCAGCTTCAAGCTGTGATAACTTGGAAAGAATTCTTAAAGAGCGATGAGCAATTGCAGAGACCAAATCCTCATATCAATACAGCCAGTCATCAAGAGGATGCGTTTAGACAGAACTCGACATGTAGTTTTCAGACCTATAATAAAACTAAGTCAGAAGTAGTAGGAAATTATTATGATAATTGTACTAACATACATAAAAATAAATCAACAATTAATCATGAAAGATTTTTGTTCGAGTTCTTTAGAGTCAAAAGTCAGTTACTCAAATGATCTATTAAACTGAAAGATTACTCTTGTACGCCGCGATGGTATGGAAGTATCACAAGGCAAAGTCCCACAGAATATTTGACAATGCTAGCTTGATTTATAAAAAGCCTTGACATCTCGGAATTGAGTAAGTTTGACCTTGCAAGATGCAGCAAAAGGCTTGTTTCTATTCCATCACAGATATATGAATAGTTTTTATGACCTCTGTTTTGGGTTCTTGCAATACTTTTGTAGTCTCGAGAATCTTGATAAACAAAAAAAAGCAGCTGCTTGAGACTAAAATAAATTGGAACATTATAGGCAACTATGAACTTCAGGTATTGCGTTTGATAGCAAAATTTAGAAATATCGATGAGTCTATAACTGATCACGAGTTATTAAAGAATTTGCTAGAAATGATTCCTGTCTATATTCAAAGAAACTTGTCCTTGTTTTAAGCCTGAGGAGGTTAAATTCCTTTCGAAATAAAATCGGAATATCTGATAGATCCTCTAACAACTATGGGAAAAAAAAGTTATTTCGTAATAAACCGTCGAATCAAAATCGTAATAATCAGAATAACTATATTAATTACGCTAGAGGTTCTCAACAAGAATCATCTTGGCGAAGAAGAATTCCTAATAATTCCGTTACTATTACAAGATTCGATAGAACTCCTCAAAATGGTTCACAATTTCCAAATAACAATCCTAATACTTCTCCCATAAGAGAAAGAGAACAAGTTGTTAATGTTATAGAAACTCCTACAGTAAAAAGTCCAGAAGAAATACCAAATATATCCAACGAGACCAGTTCTTTTTATAGTTTTTACGATTGTATGTATTTAGGACAAGATCAGAAACTACTCAACACGATGAAATCAAATATATTAGGACTTCCAATTGATATCTTGTTGGATACAGGAGCATCCTGTAACGTGTTGAAAAAGGACATTTACGATAAACTAAAAAAAACTACAATACCTTGGAATTAAATTGGATGTATGCGGAGTCGAACACACTAGGCTTAGGCCCTTCTGTGGTTCCGACACTAAGATAAATGGAAAACTGATTTTGCAGTTGCCAATTGAAGGAAATTTGTATGAAGTCTAAACATTAGTGGTTAAAGAGTTGACCTAATTCTAGGACAAAAATTCCTTAAAACTTTTGAGGAAGTAACATTCGATTTCGGCAACAGTTGCATAAAATTGAGAAAGGAAAATAACACAATTATAATACCAGGACCAGAAATACCTAAACCTGAAGGAAATATAACCTCAGAAAAAAAAAAAATGGTTTCTAATGATTGTAAAAAGCAATTAACTACTTTGCCTCAAGCAATAAATAAAGCCAAGAAACGTAAAGCCAGGAAACGTTTAAGAAAATTAAACGAACAATTGCAAATAGACTCACAAAGTAATAATGGAATAATAGCTTACTTCGATTTAGTCGAAATACAAACAAGTCAAATAAAACCAAATTTACGCAATGGTGTTGAGAAAATTACATCCGCGCAAAATAAAACAGAAGCAACGGTTCAAACAAAAGAACCAATGTAACTTGTTTTCTTCCAAATGACGTAACGAATAGTTGCCTTAGTAACAAGATAAATAGTGGCCATTTTCAAGAACTTAAAATGCATAGTCTGAAGATTATGGAAATCGAAAAGATCAAGCGTACAAACAAAGGTCTAAAACGTAAGAACCAGTGGAAAGAATTGAAGACGAAAATAAAGATAACCCAATATGAGAAAACTAATCAAGCTAAAGGGAAGAAGGGACATGGATCAAACAGAAAAGGGCGTGTATTTTCAGTCAAAACGTTCCCATACAAAGGATAGTGTACCTAACCCCAGAAATAATGATCCGTTGAAACTTAATGTTCTCAATACTACACCATCAGCGACATACACTAGTAGAGATATGCCTAGCACTAGTGATATAGTGACTTACGAGCAAAGTTACCTCTAATCACAAATAGAACTTCTAGAGCTATTACTCAACTTTCCAATATGACGACTTCAGAATGTCAGTATACGCCAGTCCCTCTGGTACCGCAACCTAAAGTATAACCGAAGCTTGACAGAATTGTTCAACCTGTTAAGAAGATAAACCCAAATATCCTTAAAATGGACAAGCTACGTAAACGTATTGCTAGACTTCAAACGTATTGCTAGACTTCAAACGTATGTTCGAGAATATCAAGCAAAACACGCCTGTACTTTAAAAGCAGTTCGTTTATATGTAGAAAACTTCGAAACGAAAACTTCATTCATTATAGTTCTTTTGTGAACAATTTACCTGGCTCGATATGGAAAGATTCATTATCAATATTGAAGAATCAATAAATGGATTGATATGGTTCATACCGAACCCTGAACCTAAAGGAATTTCTAAAGAGGAAATAGAGGAAACCTACTTTTTAAATACACTACGAGTGCAGCAGATATATAATAAAACAAGAGACTTTATATGCAATTCTGGACTTGAGAGTGTGGAAATAATTTAGAACCCTAACCGATGGAGTAATCGTGTTAACTACAAATGAATCATGACAACAAGAACTATCTGTTATTGAATTATGAATGAATTTGGTGTAATTTAATTTAAATCATGAACATTATTTAAATGATTTCTTAACTTTATTAATTGAATAAAATTCGAAATATTAATCTTTTACAGAAAAATCATTCCTTCAAACTATGTTTCATGTTTTTCATTCATGACTTTTGTGTTATTTGAACAGGGGGAATATTGTGTGGCAGCCTCCTGCACATATGAAGGATATTATAATCTATTATGATCAATTCATTGTTTATATGTTGATGAAATGGTTCCTGGAAGTAATCACGATTTTATATGTAAATTGATATTTGTCTCCTGATAGGAATTATGCAGTTCTGAAAAGTTGTTTGGTTCAAAAGTCTTCCTTTGATTATTTCCGTTCTGCATTTATATTATTATTATTATTTAATTATCTTTTGGTTATCTTTTATCGTTTCAAAATTATTAACTTATTTTATTGCATAATCGCAACAACTTAACTTAGCTAAGGAGGTAAATGCTTTTGGCAGGTTTTATGAATTTTAACAACTTAATGATATGATAATCATAGGCTCTGGTATCCCAGCAGTTCAGGAGCTTAACAGAGCTGTACGACCAAATCAAGTCACCTTCCTCCCATTTTCGTTTTTTTTTTAATTATTTAAAAGCAAATGTTAGCGTTTTACTCCCTTCACCAACTATTCTCCGACTAGCACGCCCGATGCCTTCGCACGGTGGCCCAGGGGTACGGAAGATTACATCTGCAGGTTCGACAATTCCTAGATCGATAATTAAAGGACCTACAAAGTGATTTGAAGGCTTACAGCCCACAAATTCAGAGCAATGGAGAAAACCTATTTAGATGGAACATTCAATATTCCATCCATGAGTTCAGTGCGGTTGCACATTACTATACGTGTACAAGAACCCATGAAAGAAAAGTCTTCATTTTCCTTCGCAATCCACCAATTGATAGTTTCCTCTGAAAGTCTGTCGGTTTTGTAAAGATAAACGGTATTAAGAAATTCTAAATCACGAAATTTGTCCATTCTGTATAACATGGGATAAGACAAAATCGTATGTTATAGAAATATTCGCTTAAAATGATGAGGCTCATGGTGACCCGGTAGGAGATTAGCTAGGGTCTAGAGGTCGAGAAACACCACTTTAAGGGATTTAAGTCACTTGGCAAACACTTTCTGATGGCAGGAAAGGGGAAAATAGCGTCCAAGGGCCTTTGTGTAGATATCATACTGGCATTCACCCAGTGAAAATTAGGGAAACTGAATAATTCAGTCAGTATGACCGGTAACAGGATTTGAACCCTACGTGCCTTTCCAGTGATGACTCAGTCCTCGAACCTGTAAAGCATAGGTACAAGGTGTATATACAAGTATCTGAAGGAAGACCCTGGATGTTGTTCGTCTTGCATGAATATAAGAAGATTAAACATGTTTACCTCATCTTCATCACACACAGAGTAATCTACACTAGTTAGAGGGAAAGAGTGGGCTGTTCATAAAATTATCTCCCTTCGTTTCCATTTTACAACACTCTTGCTTTGTTTAAGTTGATAGTGATGGTTTAAGGACCTCTGATACCACTCAGAAACAATTTTTATTCACATATATTAATTTTCATTCAACAGTAATATTAATATCAGCGAATAACATGAGCAACACTAAAGTATTTTACTTTATACTTTTCAGAGTTGTCCCATATTCTTAGCCACATGTCGTTGCAGAGGTATGATCTCATATATCAGTAGTGGCATAGTCAATTTAGAACATTGCGCCATACAAAACTATTTCTATCAAGTATCAACTCAGAAGCTGAGGAGGGCCAGACAATCTTTCTCCCTTTATTCTTTCTTTTTTAAACATGTTGCAATCATTCCTGTATTTGGTATTTCTATATAAGCATACGTACTGGTATTTGTTATTTTTTAGTCGAGAAGTGCCGGTATAAAAATAAAAATAGAAAGAACCGATATATAATAACGGCATATACCGTCCCGTTTCGAGCACTGTACGCTATGGATGGCCGTGTTGGGAATACAGTCAATGACCTTGGTAAACCCAATGTGTTGATTTGATGTGAACGGACTCACGTAAAGACTGAGACCTGTCTGGGTTAGTAACAAACCAAATGGATGACGACCTCTTCTTATTGACGCCACACATACGGATTTATAGGAAGAAAAACACAAAAAATAAATAAAAAATTAATGTATGAAGTTCACAGTTATTCCAAATTAAATTTATTTCTTATGAAATAACTAAGAAATTATATTAGACTTAATGCGGTAAATGCTGCAATGACTAAAGAATATATGTGTTTTATAAAAAAATGCTATTAATGTATGGAATACATGAAAATTCAAACACAAATCTATTAACATAAAAGAAATGTCATTAAAGAAATGTATGACATTTCAAATGACAAATGTATATATACAAATAAAGAAAAGGAGTAGTTTGAACAAAGTGGAAAATAAGTGCAAAAAATCAAGGAATTATTTCTGTAAAATTTGTTGACTATCTCCTTTTTTTATCCATACTTTCATAGTATACTACTAAGCTTCATCAGGTGTCCGTCTTGATCATGAAATCAAAAATGAATATTATCCTGCTAAATAAAACATGAGAATTCATTCATTCATCCTCTCTGATCAATATATGTGAATTAATTAAATTATATCATATAGAGAATCTCAATCAAGTCATTTTAATCATATTTAACTACGAAAAAAAAATATATATAGATGTATTAAGTGGTGGTAAAATGTAACAATCACGAATTTTTTATATAAGATGCAAGTAATCTTAACTTTTTAAGTATCATTACAAATCTTAAAATCAATTTGAAAAATTAAAAAAAAA
>JAGDQP010059145.1:0-12431 GCA_022664845.1 Lepisma saccharinum | reverse complement strand
AAATTGTAATATAGATATTTTCTTACACCTTTTACTTATTATATTTTTGAAAAAAAAAATGGAAATATTTTTGCAATACTAACCGGTACCTTAGAAAAGATGGAGACAATCTAACGTATATGAAAACGTTTATTTATTTCTACGTATATGGAAACAAGTAAGTCGGAGCTCAGTCGCGGGGCACCTCAACTATATTCGTAATTCTGGTAGTTCCTGAGTCGAAAGTTGTCGACAGACTGACATAAAGGGGATATACGATTGTACATAGTATGCCTTGGACACCATAAATTAACTTTTTACCTATTAAGCTATGCTTTGCTAGGATTGTTAGAATGACATGTTAAACTAGTAGAATAGTACCAAACTTTATACAATATGGCGGCCAGGGTTATCTGCTGGTGAAGCTTGAACTTTATCGTGTTTTCATTTTTGGAAATGGTACATCATTGAAAATGTGTACATTTCTTCATTTCGTTTAGAAAACCTTTGAATCGCGATTAGCACAGAGGAGAACCTTTGGTTTATGAGCTCAGAATGTTCAAATATTGTTACAAGATTAATGTGCTGAAATGTCCAGCATATACTGTGCGATATCAGTAAGTCTAAATAAAGATACTAGGAAAACTCGCCGTTTTGTTTGAATATACTTTGTGAAGTTTTGTGTAAATGAAATCAGAAAACGTTGCTTATCCAAACATACACTTTAACCACAAATAATGTGTTGGCTTTAGTTGAAACAGAAACGGTAGGGTAAAAGTTTCGTGTATTATTTGAATAATGATTTTGAACCTTGGTAGTCTAACAGCTAAAGGAGATCATTTCTCTATTGAGTAAAATGTTTTGCATTCAATCTATGTCTCATGATTATTTGCTTACTTTTTAGACTTTTGTATGGTGTATGTGTAGTGTGTTGTTAAGAGATTCAAATATAAGGCAATGCATTTGAATACATTTCCATTCTTTGCTAAGTCATCGGATTCGATTGTGAGAGTTCTTTTTATTTCAAACGTTTAAAGTTTTCGAGCTAACCTTTTGAAAACAGTGAAGGAGATTTCAATTAAAGGTAATTAGATTTTTGTATTAGAATTTAACTAGCTGTACATTAGAATCATTTATTCCATATTTAAAGGATATGTATGGCCGACCCCATACAGATATTTTTGTATCAAATCGTATTCTTCCAAATAAAGTCAATCTTCGTATAAAACTAAGTCGTGGTAAAGATGCACGTTTAGCGCTATCCATTTAGAGCTGAAAACGGGTCACTTTTGCTAAGCCGATAAGCAGATCTGACCAGAACATAGGTGATTCGGTGTGCAAGTTAGAATGAATAACCCATATTTGCCTGGTGTGACTGAGGAAAAACCATGGAAAAGACCTCAGTGAAAATGATCGGCCTCCAGAATGGTACGATAACACTTTACCATTGAGCTACGGCGACTTGGTTATATCTTTTCGTTTGCGCTGATATAGCATAGTTTGAATTTGAATTTTATTTATGGCCTTTAGCTAGCGAGATATGGGAAGGGGAAGGGTTCGGGAAAAACTATAGTGGTTTGTCATTGCCTTTTGATCATATAAACTTCACATCATAAGGATAGAAGTTATAGTTTAAATACGATTTCAAAACATGTGTTTTCACCGGCTATCCAATTTGGAATCTCTTTATTTCTAAAGACACCGAGCGTCACTAAGCATAAAATCCATGATAAAAGTAAGCACCCGAACAGGGATTCGAACCCTGGACCAGATTGTTAAAAGCCTAACGTTCTACCAACTAAGCTATTCTGGGTACATGGTATTGAAGTGATTTTTTGCAGAGAAATTAGACTTTAACTATGATGTGTTCAAATCTTGGAAGGTTAATTTAACTCACTTCTGGATGGCATAGAATGCTGAAATTTTGTGGGGTGGACGTCAGCAAGATGTGAACTAGTAACACTCTTACTTAATGAAGTTGAAACATGCTGATGTATTTTACATTTTTTTCATTAGTTCATATTGGTGTGTGGTGTCCTCAAACCTTGGTACGCTAATTTAACTCACTTCCGGATGTCATTGAATGTTGAAATTTTGTAGGGTGGATGCCAGCCAGATGCGAACTAGTGTCTTTCTTACTTAATGAAGTTGGACCATGCTGATGTATTGATATTCTTTTCATTAGTTCATATTGGTTCATGATGTCGGCAAATCTTGGTACGTTAATTTAACTCACTTTCGGATGATTTTGTCGTATATTTTGTTACATATTCTCTTGAAACAATGTGATTAGTGTTATTACTGTTTATTCCCACGTATGGACTTCCTCGGGGCCATGGCCGTGGCGGAAAAAATATCAGTGCTTGCTCACACGTACGGATCTGCTCGGGACGGCAGCCGCGGCGGAAAAATTATTTGTGCCTACTCACACGCACGGATTTCGTCCGGACGGCAGCCGTGAGGAAAAAAATTGTTAGTGCTTAATCACACGTATAGATTTGCTCTGGACGGCAACCGTGGGAAAAAATATTAGTGCCTACTCACACGTACGGATTTGGTTTGGACAGCAGCCGCGTCGAAAAAAATATTAGTTCTTACTCATAGGTATTGATTTGCTCGGGACTACAGCCGTGGCAGAAAAAGTTATTAGTGCCTACTCACACGTACGGATTTGGTCCAGACGGCAGCCGTGGCGGAATATTTTTATTAGTGCTTACTCACACATATAGATTTGCTCGGGACGGCAGTCGTGGGAGAAAACAATATTAGTGCCTACTCACATGTACGGATTTGTTCCGGACGATAGCTATGGGGAATTTTTTTTATTAGTGCTTACTCACACGTTCGACGTTGGTGGGGAAGGCAGCCGTGGCGGCAAAAATTTATTAGTGCTTACTCACAGTACGGATTCGGTCGGAAAGACAGTCTCGGTACAATATTTTATTAGTGTTTACTCACACGTACGGATTTGATTGTGAAGGTAGCCATTGCGAAAAAAATATTAGTGCTTACTCACACGTACGGATTTGGTCGGAAAGACAGCCAAGGCGAAATATTTTATTAGTGTTACTCACACGTGCGGATATGCTCGGGAAGGCAGCCGTGGCGGAATATTTTATTAGTGCTTACTCGCACGTACGGATTTGGTCGAGAAGGTAGCTGTGACCAAATATTTTATTAGTGCTTACTCACACGTATGGATTTGGTCGGGACGACTGGCGTGGCTTTTTGCATTTGGTCACAGTACACAAATATTTCACTATATTGATTACATTTTAACATATGATTAGAATGTGACGTATAAATGGGTAAGAGTAGATAATTTTTTAGAATTAAAACAAGCATTTGCGCATGCGTAAAGAGATAGTAGATAATTAGAGCATCTGCTGAGGCGCAAAAGGAAGGTTGCACTATAAAACATTGCACTATCCTGTGAAACCTGAATTTGAGATATTTATCTGAAGCTATTGAATGAACTTACCATTTTTCAAGTGTGAAATCATTATTGAATTAATACTTTACTCTTTTATTGTGTGGAAAATGGGTAATAGTAATTTAAAGGAACATTAAATTAATAAAAGTTCTAGCCATTTTTACCCTATTAAGAATTCTAGCTCTTTAACTCAAGATAAGAATTGGATAGTATTATAATAATAATTTAATTTATCTTTTTATCTTACTTAAGATTGTAATTATTTCCTTTGAAACTGCAAAACTATAGTGTGTTAGTGCTGATACTATTGCTGCTGGTGCTGTTCTTTCTTATTGAGCGACATATTAATTAAGGTAATCTGATTTTATATTTTACCGTATGATTGTATAGAAATATGCTGATAATGTTTAATAATTTACTTTATGCACGAGCGTAGATAATAATATAGCTTTTATAAAGGATGTTTTAAATAATTTTAATTTGTGAACAAGAAAATTTCCTACAAAGGATTAAATGATTGTATCATTTTCAGCAATCAAGTTTGTGAGTGCTATTTGAGGACGTTACGTTTTCTGAATAATTAGAATGGATTGCAGTACTCTAATGACTACCGCTGATCATGTCGTGTTGGCGGAGAAAGCCAAAGGATTCAACGATCCAGATTCTATGTACAACGCATGGGTGGAATTGTGCAGACTAGTCGTACAAGGAGTAGGCAGTATAGTTACTTGTAAATTCAGGTAATGTTTTTGATTTCCTTTTCCATCTACGCATTCTATCAAACTCCTCATTAAATAAGTTGTTTGGTGCTTGCCTTCATGTGAATAAGTTAATACAATTAGGGAATGTCGGCTTTTTCACTCAACCTCTAATGTTACTTTAGCTTTTCAACATTATATGCTCTTGACTGATCCTATTGATGACAATAACGGGAGAATATTTCACCCACATGTAGCTTTTCTATTTGGCTTGATTCTGGTTGAGAGATTATATTTATAAAGTATATGTTTCCATGAATGAAGACGAATCATTGAATAATGTTCTTCGTAACGGGAGTGCTCACTGTCCTTTGGAGATTCACTTTCTCTGACTATATTCTTTTATACCTATTGCTCCCACAACAACTTCTGCTCCTGTGAATGTAGTTACATCTGTATTGACACAGGCAATTACCTTCGTAACTACGGCAAAGACATACTGTGTATATGCAGTCCGATAATTTCCACTTTATTTGCACCTTTATCTTCTACTTATTCTGTTTTTGCTTGTGTTTTTTCTCCAAGGGGTAATGAGATATGTGATCAAGCATACGATTACTTTGAGGGATGTGTTAGTCCTTTGGGGGCTGATACAGTTAACGAGGTTTTTGAAAAATTGAATGAAATCGAACAGAGTGAACACGATGTTATTTTATTGGAGGGAAAAGGAGGTGGTTTGTCCGAAATCATAGATGAGCGCGTGCGCGGATTTGGTAAATTTCCAGTGAAAGGTAAATAAATCTCTATACGTGATAAAGCCGGAACCTGAAGGTTAACGCCGGCTGAGTATGTTGAGAACTTATTTGCATTAGACAATTTGCTTACTAATGCAGATCAACAATCCTGTGTCGGATTTAGTATTGAAAGTAGTAATAACATCAATGAGAAAGACGTATTTTTTCCATGGTGTAGGCGAGTCCACTTGAATTCTGAACATATTTTGCGTTTGATTGAGAATGTTCTCAATTCGAATGAATCCTTCCTATTAGCCGACGGTGTGATCATTAAGGCCAATATATCCGACCCTATTCGCGGAGAAGGCGAAAGGAAGAAAAAGAATAATGATAAGCATTTACTCATGGAGGAGTACTTACAAGATCATATTAATCCTGTGCCATAATTGGGAGCCAACACATACGACTGTTTACCAAGAACTTATGGCTGAGAAGAGCGCTTTCAGAGTATAGGAAATTGCCTATAGGAAGGAAAAATCTAAGATTTGGCAAAAGGAAGCTGAAGATTTTGTAAGTGGGCATTTATTAATATTTTAAGTTCGGGTGGGTCTACTGATGATATTGATCAATTTCAAGATTATTATGGTAATGATTTTCAGATTGTAATGAATGTATTAAAACCAGCTAGTCGTGTTCCTGAGATCACCTATAGTGGGAATGTACAAACCAGAAACAAATTATTTTTATTTTATTATGATCAGCATTTTGACACTATTGAGACTGCCTTTTTAAGACAGAGAGGGTACTGCTAAGATTGTTTGATGCCATACGAACGTCGAAGTAAACATAAGTGCGAATACCTTTGCGAATATTGCGAGGAACATCATGATTCTGAAACTTCTAATGAGGAGAAAGCCATTACTTGTAATAGATGTTTAAGAACCTTCCCTTCGCAATCATGCTATAATAATCATAGCACGAAGGCCAAGGGTAGACCTGTATGTTACTGTGTTAAACTGTGTCCACAGAGTGGTGCTAAGATCGATACCCGAAAAAGAAAGAGTAATAACTCCCACCAAAGTGGATATCGAGTTTGCACTATCTGCATGCTGTACTTTAAAGATCATTTCTGTTTCGTACAAAAGACGAAAGTGAAACATGAAACTAATTTTTGTTATGTACTGTACAACATTGAGACCATGCTACTAAATGAAAACGAGAAAGGTGAGCGTGAACACCGGCCAAACCTGATATGCGCCACACACTGCTGCTTTAAATGTAAGAACCGTATGGAGGATAATTACAAATGCTTTCAATGTGGTAATTCACAAGGTGAAAGATTTTGTGTTTTACAATATTGAAAGTTTTGTAAAACTCGGTCTCCGTCAAGGTCTTACATTTAATACAGTAGTATATTTAGCGCATAACGCCGCTAAATTCGAATCCGTGTTTGTTGTACGTGCACTCATTGAAAAAGAAGGAATCCCTCCTCAAATAATAAGCCACGGTGCGAAAATTATCCAGGTGAGTGTACGTAATATTAATTTTAAAGATACTTACTTATTCATGTAAGTGAAATTATCGAAATTACCGGCTACCATGGGATTAGGTGCAAGTTTAAAGAAGGGAGATTTCGCATTTTTTGTTAAACACTAAGGATAATCAAAATTACAATGGAGTATGGCCAAAACTTTCTTGATGATGAAGGTAAATGAGAAAGGGAACGTGATGCTCTGAAGGTTTGGCATGAGGAGTGTGTGGAAAAATAGTTTTAACCTACAGAGTGAAATGCTAGAATACTGCAGGAACGATGTTCGTATATTATGTGAGGCTGTCATTACGTTTCCTGACTTAATTGAACAAATGACTGAAGGGATTTAGTGTTTTCATCATATAAGTACTATTGGTGCGTGTGCGATAAAATGCTTTCGCTCTTTATATTTAGAAGAGGAAATTATTCCTCCGATGCCTCCGTTCGGATCGACAACGTAACCCTCGGAGTAAAAAAGCATTAGAATGGTTCCAGTACATGGAACTCATAGGAAATGATGTTTCGATTTATATGGCTGAAAACGGAGATGAAGCTCAATTTGGTCGATTCAAAGTGGACGTATACGATAAGAAACATCGTACTGTCTATGAATTCTATGGATGTTTTTGGCATGATTATTCATGCATTAAGCAGGGTCGCCTCGTTCCTCTCAATGACACGAATCGTGAATCATTAAATGAGCTAGGTATTGCGACATCGAGGAGAAAGAAATATTTAGAAAGTTGTGATCTATAGCTTGTAGAAATCTATGAATGTGATTGGAATCAACAAGTGAAGGAAAATCCACACATTCGGCAATCAATTAAGGATTACCGCAAAAATACTGAGGTGGATTATAACCTAAAAAATCTTTCAAGGAAGGTAGGACGGAATTTTTCAGATCTCTTTATGAGTGTGCTGAAGACGAAATCATTAGATACGTGGATATATATGTAGTTTTATGCATATCATGTAAAACAAACATTTATGGAGTTGTTTTCTGCAAGGTTCTTCCTCCTCAAGATCTTGCTATTCCTTTGCTTTCATGTAATGCGAATGGACGCCTCTTATTGGGCCTCTGTCGTACTTGTATGGAGGAAATGAATAACGGAGATTGCGATCATACTTTGGACGAACGCTCTTTCACCGGCTCATTTTGCACTAGTGAATTGGATGAAAGTCTGAAGAAAGAGTCTGTTCTTGTCACTTCTGAAATTTACGAGTTTAAAATGAAAGAGGGGTTATTTGAAGATTATGTTAATAACTTCTTGCTGATAATGCAGGAAGCTTCTGGTTTTCCATCTCGTTGTACTAGTGAAAAGGAAAGCAAAAGTAGATTGAGGAGTATGCTGAGCATGAAGACATACAACTCAATTCTGATAGAATTAGTGAAAACCCTAGTTTGCGTTATATCGCAAAACTTTTTTAAATTCTCTGTTTGAAAAGTGGGGACAGAGAACTGATTTAACACAGACCACAGTAGTTAATGATGCTAAGTCGTTCTTGGATATTCTCGGAACACCTCACTTTGAAGTACAAAATGCACTTCTGATCGGAGAAGATGCCTTGGTAGTAACATACAGGGAGTTAGAAAATGTTAATACTGCTATTGCCTTTTCTAATGTTATTTTGTTAGCCTTTATTTCATCATGTTCTAGATTGAAATTATATTGTTTACTGGAAAAAGTGGGAATAGAAGATGCTGTCTACTCAGATACAGATTCTACGTTCCACAGACAAAAGAGAAATCAACCTGCATTGCTTCCTATAGGGAACTATTTATGAGATTTAACTAATGAAGTCAAAAAAGAAGTGGGAGATCCCTATTTTCATTAGGTCCGGTTAGGGCCTAAAAATTATTCGTATAAGTGAAATTCAGATGGGGAATATTAAACAAATTTTCAAAATTCGCAGAATCACTCTAAATTGTCGTGTACGTCAAATTTAAATTTTGATAACTTTCTAAATTTATTTAAATGTGATTATGAGAAAATTAGTGAAAATTATTAGTAATCCTAATAGTATCTAAGGGAAACTCGGGTTCAAAATTTTATCCAGATCAGAAGCGAAAACCCATCAAAATGTACAGGATAAAAGAACATTTCATAATGAATATGAAACCCTTCCTTTCGGCTATAAAAGAAGAAGACTTAACGACTGTTAGTTTATTTCTATTTTGTCGCTAGCTCATGATACTTCCATTCTTTCACCCTGCAGTTATTTTGTTTTCAGGCCCCAGTAAAGCTGGGAAAAGTTATTTTGTAAATAAATTGTTAATCCATCGTAAAACAATGTTCTCTAGTCATTTTAAGAAAACAGTTTGGTGCTATGGTGCTGTTATACCTAAATTATCTATCAGTTAAATAATATCCGATTCCATTTTTGTATTCCCGATATGAATACTTTTTAAATTCAGGAAAATTCATTGTTAATTCTCGATGATCTTACTAGTGAAATTAATGTTTATTTAAGTAATTTATTCACAAAATTTGCTCACCATAACAATCTAAGTGTCATTTTTATAGTTCAAAATTTATTTCCTAAAGAAAAATATGCACGTGACGTTGAACGTCCATTATATCTCATTGAACGTCCATTATATCATTGCGTTGAGGAATCCTAGAGATAAGTTACAAATACAATATTTAGCAAGGCAAGTTATGCCACAAAATAGTAATAAAGTCATTCAAGTGTTTGAAAATGCTACTGCTGAAGCTCATTCATATTTACTTTTTGATTTAACTCAGTCTACACCAGATGCTCTACGTCTACGTACAAATATATTTCCAGATGTAATTATGTACATTTATGCACATGTAAAAGATATAAATAAACCTATTCAAGTCACTTGCCATCAATATGTCAAGCAAAAAAACATAATTTGAAAGAGCTCCGTGCAATTTGTAAATGTAAGAATAAGAAGAGTAAAGCACTAGTTCAGAAAGTATCTGGTGGTGTTATTCGAACTATTGCACAAGTAGGTAAAATATTTTAAATGGTATCTTTAAACTCTCTCCTCGTCAGAAGCAAAGGTTACGTCGACATAAGAACACATTACGTGCACTCTCTCTGAAACGTTCAATTTTTTTAAAAAAGAAACGTAAACTGTTAATGCAAAAAGGTTTTCTACCTTTATTACTAGGTCCAATCTTAAGTGCAGTGGCTGGAATTTTATTTAATGGTTAAGATGTCATCGCAATTTAAAAAAAATGTACTCATTCCAAAAAATTCAAGGGCTTAAATGTTTTCCACTATGAAGTTTGTAAAGTCCCATGAAATGCGTTTAGATAACGAAATGGATGACATTTTAAAAAGGAGTGATCTTTCTACGGATGAAAAATGGAAAATGTTTCAACAAGCATTACATTATTTAGAATATACTCCACCGTCTCAAAAACCAACTGTCTTAACGTTTACAATTCTGAATCTTCAAATATGTTACCCATGATTCAATACATTATTAGTTCAGTACCGAAATCATTTGCTACAAAGACTCAAGTATTATTAAATCTCCTGAAGGCTTATAATCGTATCAGCTGGGATCAGAATGGTGCAGTATCCATAGATAATAAAGTAATTCCAGGTTGAAACATTATTGTTCTTGTCAAGAAGAACTCGAAGGCTCGTAGAAATCTATTTGTCACCCATGATTTTAAAGAATTATTATAAAATATTAATATTCCCTTAGAATTAATTAATTTTCAATTTTGGGCAGGTTCTAGTAAAATAGTAAAACAGAAAAAATACTCTTAGTAATCTAGTAAAGAAGAAGAATTGTAGTAAAGTATTAAATAGAAAGAAAATAGTGTTAGCCAAGATATAAAGAAATGTTTTCTTCATTCTTTAAAAATATAAGTATATAAATCTTAAAATATGTTGCTTTATAAAATTTACTATGCTTATGCAGATTCAAATTCTTTAGAAAGTATCTCTAAATTAAAAACGAAAACAGATCTTTTTCAAGAAAGTAAGAATATGGTTAGCATCACAAGATACATAACTTTACATGTTCATGCACGTAAATATTTTTTTCGTAAAATATTATATTAGTGCACCAAATGAATTAGTACAAGTGGATTAGGAGATATGCAAAATGTATAAAAGTATAATGATGGATATAAATATATTTTATGTAGCGTTGATGCTTTTAGTCAATTTGCAATTTATATTAATGTTAAAAACAAAAGGAGTAATTTAATGGCAAAAGCAATAGAATCAATATTTAAGAAAAGAAAAATACCTCTCCTTCATTGCAAACTGTTTAGGAAATTAATTTTATAATCAACAAGTAAAATAAGTTTTAAAAAAATATAAAGTGAATCATTATGT
This sequence comes from Lepisma saccharinum, assembly GCA_022664845.1. Lineage (NCBI taxonomy): Eukaryota > Metazoa > Arthropoda > Insecta > Zygentoma > Lepismatidae > Lepisma > Lepisma saccharinum. The sequence goes on along the minus strand of JAGDQP010059145.1, from coordinate 1,727 downwards.
GTACATTCTGAAATCAAAGCTGCTTTCGACGAACGTTTATTCGTACATTAAAAGAAAAAATCTTTAATCTTGAAAATAGTTATCGTTATATTCATATTTTGCAAGATCTTGTAAAAAAGTTATAACCATACGAAATATTCTTTCATTTAATATGCACCCGTAGAAGTAAACTATTCTAATGTTAATGTAATTTGGGGGAAATTGTACGGGCAACAAAAGTCTGTTAAATAAAAATGTGAATTTCAGCTGGGAGATTATGTTCTAGTAAGTAAATATAAACATAAATTAGAAAAGGGATATTTACCGAAATGGTCCCCCGAAAAAATTTTAGTTGAGCAGTGTATTAAAAGCAATCATATTATAAAATTCGTGAAGGGAATGGTGATCTGGTAATAGGTTCATTTTATCATCGAGAATTACACAAAGTATTTGTAGGAACACAGAAAACATATTTAATTGAAAAAGTATTAAAACGTAGGAAAGATGGATTTATGTGAAATGGTTAGGTTATCTTTCATCTATGAATAGTTGGATTCAACAAAAAACTGTTCAGTCGCAAATATGCTGTCTCAGGTACAAGCCGATAAGTCTTATGTTACCCTAGCATCAAATGTTTGCAATAATATTTTTGAAAATAAGTTCATATAGAACAAAACTTTGTCAGCAATTCATTTAACGGGAAATTGGGTGGTAGGTATAAGTGGACATTCTATTCCATGGAGTTTTTATAATGTTCAAAAAGAGGAACAAGTTATTATTCAATTGGGGGATAAAATATAATAGAATATAAAGTTTTCAACCGGATTTTATAAATCAATACATTCGATTTTAGATACTTTCGCACGACGTTACACAAACAAATGGGAAAAGAATATGAGGAGTAGGAAAATTTACATATATTTGACGAAAGTATTATTCTTAATAAAAAGTTTCTTGATGTAGAAATGATTAGTGTTGAGCGAGTAATCAATGATGATCCTGTAGTAATAGAAGAAAATCTTATCATTATGCAATCTGAGGAAAGTAGAGATAAAGTTTATATTTCTCATAAAGGAATTCCTAAACGTGAATATAATTTTGCGTGTTGAACGGGTGACCAAAGATGATCCTGTAGTAATAGAAGAAAATCTTATCACTATGCGATATGAGGAAATAAATAAAGTTTATGTTTTCATGTTTTCATGTTTTCATGTTTTCATGTAGAGATAAAGTTTATGTTTTCATAAACGAATACGTGAATATTTTTTGCGATGTGTTCTGGATTGCAAAATATGTTAGGATTTAATAATGACACTAAAGTGAATACACACATAGTTCACTTTTATCCCATGAATCCGAAAAAGGAACCAAAGTTTCTAAATGTTCCAGCACCTTACCACACAAATCTTTATTATCTTATACCTTCAGAAATAAATGATTGTATTGATATTGTAAAAGACCAACCTCTTTATGGTAAAGTAATTCGAAAAACTGGATTTCAAGATTATCATTACGGAAAGATTAAATCATTTATCTTTGATTGTCCACAATATATTAAAATTGAAATAAATATTTTGAAACTCTTCATGTAGACTTAAAGGCTGTTCACGGGAAAAAGTTGCCATTTCTCTTTCAAACGTCAAGCCTAACACTGCATTTTAAAATAAAATGATTTCTGAAACTAGAGATGATACTTTTTACATTACACTTTATTCTAATGGAAGTATTTAAACTTTTTCTAATAACAT
>JAGDQP010059144.1:0-12431 GCA_022664845.1 Lepisma saccharinum | reverse complement strand
CCTTTCATAAGAGAATGTTCCACCCATATTTTTAGCTAATTCAGAGTATATTTCACACTTGTTTCTTACTATTTGAATTATGATTAGTTTTATTTCCGTGACAAGAAGAACATTGTGTTAAAAGTAAATATTTATTTTAACGTTTGATTTGTAATGCAGAATAATTCAGTTTATAACAATAAAAATATATAACACTTTCAATTTTGTTTGTATCCGGAATTTCTATTTATTCGTAACAATCCATTTAATATACTTTAACGATCGAAATAATTTAGAAATATGTAGTAGCAAATTACCATGTTAAGGCGTCAAGCAGTTCCCCTAATACCGGCACAATTAAAAGTGACACCCTAGCGAAAACCCACAAGAAATATTTTTCAAACAATATTTCCTTAAAACATGAAGTTCTAAATATAATTATCGGCATTGCTAAATAAATTAAATACTACTTTATTTTGTATTTTAAATGTTGATCCCTGGCGATGATTCTTTGAATACTCTCAAAAGTTTACATAGGCATTTTCGTATATATATTCTTTTTTACTTTACCCTCGCTATTCTCGAGTTATCAGCTGTGAATGAAATTATAGAAACACGTTACGACGCGACACCAAGTTATTCGGTAAACCTAACGTTGAAAATGACCACAATAGAAAAGGGTTTTCCAGTAGCACGTATAGGTAATATAATTTCAACTGAGGAGCTAAGAAGCAAAGTGCTGCAAGTTATATTGCGTGTGTGTACATTTATTAATATCCTTGTTACATATATGTAATGCCATTTTTAGAAGATAAATTTGAAATTACCTTAATTTTTCACCGTCACTTGCATCCCTTTATTTTTAAACTCTAAGTGAATACATAAAATAATATAGAACAATTGAAACTTCGTATTTATAACACATTTAAGGGAGCAGATGCAAATGACTGAATTTAGTATTCGTGCCGCGAATTTGTGAGTCTGATATATCTTTTGAATAACTGGGAATTTTACGACACAAAGATAACTTGCAAAAGGGAAACTTGTACAGTACCTTGGACGCTCATTTCTGGTACTTGTGTAACCGAAGAAATCTATGAGTCTAAATTAAAATCTGCTATAATTTTTATGTCTCTTGATTTTACCTGATGTTGGCACTGCCTCACATATTGTAAGAATTACCAATATTGATCCGGACCAGAGTTTCATTCTGCAGAGAGTTTTAGATAATTTCTGAAAACAATTAAATAAATATTATAATAAACAATACATGCATAGATTTGATAACATACATAGAATAAATTTTCCCGTTTCCTGATTTAAGGAATTACTTTTATGCCATTGAAGTATCTCTGTTTCCAACATTTAAAACGTTTTCTTGATAGTTTAAACTTGACAATTTGCAGTCATTACGTCAACACTTTAGTGTAATGCCGTAATTTACTTTCTTCTGCCATAGAACATTCCCAACACTTCAAAATACTACTTTTTTGCGTTTCTATAGCCGTGATAAATTCTATAATGCGTTTAAAAAGCCAAACGATCATCTCAAATTGAAGTTTTCTCGTGATCCCTAGTTAGTCTTTCTCTCATATAGTGCGCAATGCACATCTAATTACATGATTTTCATGTTTTTTCTAGTAATCATTGTACTTCTTGGTTATTGGATTTTTTTTAAATTCGATAATAAAATATGAAAATGTTTATTGGTAATGCACGAATTTGAGAGCGAATATATGACTGCTTTCTTTGATAGAAAATAGCTCCTTTTAGTACTAAGGAAATTACAGTTTACCGATATTACTGAAAAGGGAGATAGGTCTTGAATACAAATTATTGTGTTTTTTTTTTATTATATTATCATTAACAACGGTAGTTCTTTTACTGAGGCTTATAAACGAGTCTGTTAGCGGCATTCACATATAGACAGATAATTTTGGATCAAGGAAACTATAAGCTAGATTTTGATGCTTGAATTTGCATTTGAAAGCTCTTTGCTATAAAAGAAACAAGAAAAAAAAATGAATCGGTACGACCTCCCTAGCACGGTTCGAAAAAATATTTCAAATTTTAACTTTTCTGATGATAGCAGAGTCCAGACCATATAGGCGGCCGAAACTTGCAGACTAGTACTCGACGCTTCAACACCTTTCAAATGATGTATGACACGTCAAGGGGTTCATACGTTATGACATTTTTTTAGCCGAATCACAGAATTTTTACGAATGATTGAAAAGTATGTATGTTATTCTGTCTGTTTTTTTTTGTTTTGTTTTGTTTTTACGTTACCCCAAATGGTCGGCACCAGGGACTTTTGGGTGTGCAGTCCCCACCAAGTTGGGGTACACAAAACGCTTATTTTTTCTTATGAGTTACAGTTTTTCAGATACGGAGCCTAGCGTGGTCCTTATCGACCTCTTGTATGAAGATTATGCACTCTTTTTAATATACAGCCTTACAAAATAAGTCATACCAGCACAAAACTCTTCGGGGTAAAGGCAAGAGTGCCACTTGTGTCACTATGGTGGAAGGGAGGATACTAAGTCTTTTAATTTTATTAGAAAAGAAAAACTTCAGAAATAGTGACACAAAGAAAATCACTCACACAATGGATGTCACTTCTTTTGTGATTAGAATTCTTGCCTAACTTCGCTTTACCCCGAAGGTGTTTTGTACTGATCATCTTATACGATGAAGTACCAGAAGTCACTGGGTACCTATATAATTACATGTGCAGCGTCTCGACTTGGGTAGGACCAAATAAGTCGCTGGCATTCCGCTGGAGGTATATGTAGTCTCGATTATCGTCCACAATTCGATGGTTGTTGTAGGTGGAAGATAGTGGGCACGAATAGCCTGTTCAATTATATTCCGTATGTGCTTGATAGGGTTCATGTCTGTCGATCTAGGGAGCCAAATCATGCTTTGGAAGTTGCCCGAATGATCCTCAAACCAGACCAGCACAATTGCGGCCCGGTGACATGGCGCATTGACATCCTGGAAAATCCTACTTCTGTCATAGTATACGAAGTTCATAAAATGCTGGAGATGATAACCATGCAGCTGAACATATCGCTGGCCGGTTATTGGCCGGTCAAAGCGGATAAGAGGATCCAAACCGTGAAAGGAAAATACGCTCCAGACTATTACGGAGCCATCTCCAGCTTGCCCACAGTCTTGTTGACAACTTGTGACCATTGCTTCATATGGTCTGCGCCACACCCGGACATTACCATCCGCCCGTACCAATTAAAAACGTGCCTCATCTGACTACGCTACACGTTAGCAGTCCTCTAAGGCCCAATCTACGTATTCGCAAGCCCATATTATCCTCGTAGTCAATTGACAGAGATTAGTAGCGACCCACGTGTCGATTTTCGGTTTCTATACCCCATAGAGACCAAATTGCGCTGCACTGACCTCTGATATACGTCCTGAATTGATTCATGCTGTTAAATTTCGCACCGTTACTTGCCTGTTTCCTCGCACAAGTGTGCCCAGACTTCGCCGGTTGCTGTCATTCAGAACCAGTGGGAGGACACTGCCTTTTCACTTATGGGTCTTAATGACTCTTATGCGGTACTCACGGTTCATCCTTGATAATTTGGAGCAAGTAAAGTTCAATGTCAGGACGACTTCCAAAACCGCATGCCCCATTCGTCTACCACAAACTATCATCCCACGCTTAAACGCCAAAAATTCACGTCGGGTTGCCATCACCACATTGCAACTGCTTCGCATCGTTCGACCGCTTTGCAGCGATGTTACAGCTCCATCAACCCGCTACCCTATGACTTTAAGCACTTCAGTGTATGTTTTCAATTTCTTGTGTGATACATTGTTGAAATGCGATAAATATTAATAGTGTCGTGGTGTTCACAATATGTTTATGTAGAACGACAAGAAAACTTTCGAACGTAGAGAGGTGAGAATAATAGGATGGCAAAACTCGCATCTCCAAATCATGAAATAGCGTGTCCCTCAAATAAGTTGCGTACACTGTAGTATAATTTTACTGGATCCACTAGTACTCTTGTTGTCAGATTTCATGAACTGCTGAGGTGAGTAACATGTTTCTTTTAATAAACAGCTCCACTACATCAACACGGCGTCTGCGGATTATGTTGTCGTATCTCCTGTAAGCCTAATTTTACATGAGAGAAAGTGAAAATTTTACTACATTACTACCCCTCCATAGTTTACAAAATAGTTGAATTTGAATGGTAGTACACTTGTTTGACAAGTGATTTATTGCGCTATAGTAACATATGGCCAAAACTGTCCCTTTGAGTTAGTGTCATCTCCAATTACTGCACGCAGATGTGTTTCCATTGTTGTTATTAAAAGACGGCATTTTTCCCATACTGCTTCCAACAGGACGACGCTTCGCCTCATTATGGAACACCTGGATCAATAGTTTTCCGGGATTGGATGCAGATGAACTGACGTCCTACCGTGTGTTTTCAAGCTGACGGCCATTCAGGGATCTGGCTCGTTCGACATCTTTAATGGTCTTCCAAGTTAGGCTCGGCGACAACATTTGGTGGTAATCTGCGAATTTCATTGTTTACAGTGCCATCGTGATAGATCAAAAGACGAAGTTCGTTTTAAAAAATTTACATACTCATACAACTAATGAAATTAGTTGATTCTATTAATACATTATACTGTTTTAGTGATGATATTGAGAAATGAAGTGAATATGTTATGTTAATAATAAACAGTGCTTTAATTGGATGTCAGTTTCTAATCAGGCAAACTTTTTAGTCTATTTACAAAGCGAGTGGTAATGTCACAACTCTTTTTGAAACCGTGATGCTTCCTTACAAGCAGGCTAACAAGTACCAGCCCTATTATAAAGAGACTGATGTGGTCTTGGCTGACTGGGAAATTGCGTTCATCATGTAACAAAGATCCAACATTTTGCAAAACGTCTATTCTCTTTGGGAAAAGGCTGAACTTACTTAAAGCCTACGACATATATACAATGTTCTAGAGAATGTTTGGTACATTTCAGTAACACTATACATTACAAGACGTTAAAATGTACAAAACAACTTCAAGCAATTGATGATTGGCTTCTGGAATAAGAGAATCTGCACTGAGACCTTTAGTCCCGACACTTCAATACGGATCTCAGTAATGGAATGATGACGTCCATCGTCAGCTGCGCAAACGGATTACAATTTTCGTTAACCTGAAACTTCGGTAGCGGAATACGTAATGGATTGTCATGAAAAGGGAATGGATTTACTTGTGCTTCCCCGGCACACTACAAAACCCGTCTGAAAACCGGATCCGTTTGACAATTTGAACTTTTATTACCAACTTGGAATACACAAAACTAAGAAAATAAAGTATGCATACGTTATTACTTCATGACACAACATATACGGTAGTATAATAATTTCAATAAATTTCAGCGCATGAAACATATTAAAAATAACATACACTATTAGTGCAGTTTATTGCAGCCTAGCGCAGTAGAAAAGCTTACACTAGGCATAAAACATACTTAGAGACGTCTATACTGTATACACCGGTATATGGTACACACACACAATATATAGACATATATCGTAATGTTTCCCTTTAGGGGCTGCCTTAATTGCCAGAGCATGGGCCAGTTTATCTGAGTCTGACGCCATACTGAATAATTTAGTATTTGGTATGTAGAGCACGTAAAGTGAATAAAAGAACAGGTGTTTGTCTTTTTACCTTCATCTTTTATTAAAAACACAGAGTCCGTACTGATAACAAAAAGAGTCTACCGTACAAAACTATGGAGATCTAATTGTGAGGTACAAATTATATCAATTATTTTTTATATAAGTTTCTTGGATTTCTGTTGATGTTGCCCCAGCAACGGCCTGTTACTTCGCAGTAGTTGTCCTAAGTAGCGGGTTGCTACCTGGCAGAGAAATGAAGTTTAAGCCCGTAGCAGATCTAAACTTCGAAAAAATGGCTTATCCCGTAGCGGATCCGACCAAGGTGAGTACGGCCTATCCCGTAGTGGATCCGACCAAGGTGAGGGAAGAGGAGAAGTGGACGTGACTATTCCTGGAGCAGAATAGTGCATGTTGAAGTTGCTTGACGTATTTTATTCTGTTCTGCAGTGCTGAATCTACAGTTCTGGACGTCGCGTGGACCCTCGGCCGTCTTCGGTTACTGTCGTCGGCTTTCTACATCTTCCACTATTATTAATTTACAAGTCAAAGCACGTGTTTTTACTCATACTGCGTACTTGGCCTTTTACTACTGTTTATTTGTAAAGAAACAGCGCGTGTTTTGGGCATGCTACGATAGCACGTGTTTTATATATATCGTGGCATAATTCACGTCACTTTACACCCCCCACGGGCTTGTAGATAATTGCGCAAAGGCAATTTTGCACCAACACACACTGCACATAAATTGATTATAAGCACAGAACAATTCAGTGCGGTCCCCACTACCATTATCAATAATAAGATAAAAATCGGTTATTGGTGAACAATGGTACTCTGTCTTTATCTTCACTTGTAAGCAAAATCGTGAGTCAAAACGCAGTCATTTCCCTCAAACGTATGTTTGCTGTTGAATGATATTAATAATTGTACACTAAATCGCCGATATTACGCTTGCTTTTTGATAGCAGTTCTGCAATTACTATCGGGATAGGCGTGTTGTCAGTTATGACGATTGTGTCTACTAAGGGAATTGTTTCCATTTGAGTTTGTAGAGATTGTCTTTTTCTTTTGCGGAACACATACATTAGCAAAATCAAACTGACGATAAAAATAAAGTTGTCTACAATGTAAAGCGGCGTTAGCACTGTAGTTATGATTGTACTGAAAATTAAATATATTCACTTATTTGTGTTTGGTCTTTCGATATAAAAGGTAAATGACACAAATCACTATCGAAATTGAAATTAAGATACAGATAGTTAAAAGTAATGTTGCCCATGGAAATATAGCGTGAAGATGCGGTTCGGAAAAATGGCTGGCTAGTTGATTGGCTTCGTGTTTTCTAGGTTTAGGTTTCGAAGAGATGTAACTGTCCTTGCAAGGATTGCAAGTTAAAATTAAAGTCGAAATTATCCTGTAGGGTATGCATTTCCGTAGTAGAAGTTGTCCTCTGTTTTGTTAGTAAATTTAAGGTTTTCGTCATCATCGCCTGGGACTCTTCGTATTAAAAGAAATACGTAAAGGAGGAGTTAACATTGTTCTTCAAAGTAACTAGTATCGTTTCGTATAATTTTTACTTCGCTCCTGGTAGTTATGTGAAGTCCAGCCGTGGTATATGTATAAACTCCTTCAATAGATTATAGAGTTGGTCGAACTTGACAGTTAGTAGTTTTGTTTTGAAAGACTAAACTATAAAGGCAACTCGTTTTTTGAGAATGCACCTGTACCTGAACTTTAGAAATAAGAATCATTTGGTGCTGACAGTGAAATGTTCATTTCAAAAATTGCAAGTTCCGTTTATACGGCCAGATCTGTGGTTTTCACTTCAAGGTATGCCGAAGACGCCAGAAATCTGTTATAAAAGTTTTGTATAGCGCATGATAGACATGCCGATTTATAATGGGAACTTATATTACTATATCGAAGTTAGAGAACAGGAGAAGTGGACGTGACTATTTCTAGAGCAGAACAGTGCTGCTGGAAGTTGCTCGACGGCTTTTATTCTGTTCTGGAGTGCTGACTCTACAGTTCCGGACGTTGTCTGCCTCCTCGGCCATCTTCGGTTACTGTCGTCGGCTTTCTCCATCTTCCCCTACTATTAGTTCACAAGTCAAAGCACGTGTTTTATTTATACTGTGTACTCCGTATTTTACTACTGTTTGTTTCTAAACAGCACGTGTTTTGAACATGCTACGATATGACGTCTTTTATATACACATCGTTGCGAAAGTTACTTCACTTTACAATCTATATGTATGTATGTGTGTGTCTGTGTGTGTTAAAAAATACCTCATGCCGCAAATCTCATGTGGGGTTTGGTTCATTTTGTGGCAGCCTAAAAAAATGTAAAAAATTCACAAAAATGTAATGTTTACATGTGTAAAAGTTATGAAACGCTCAATAAAACAAAGTTTTAAATCATGAAATGAGAGTATAAGAGCAAAAATATGGCGATATATTTCGCTGTCTTCGCGTTTAGGGCAGGCGCATAGAATGAGTGTTAAACTTGACGTATTGCGTATCATAAAAGAAGTTTGTAACCTGACTTTGATTTACTCATCTTCGCTCACTGGGCAAAGTGTCAGTGATTTTTGTAGCAAATTACCGGCCATGCCTAGCACGAAGTATGCCTACAAGTATTACTTGTGTGTTTATCAACTCGACTGTGTATTTAACGAAATAATAACACTTGAGCTTTACTAACACTTTTTATTGCTGGTTGTCATAAGGTGTTTACAGAGATCCCTGTGTTAAATACTTGCAACAGAATGAGTGGCAAAAAGCGTGCATGCTGCCAAATGGCTGGCTGCCACAAACTGCACCATATTCCTCATGTCTTTTATAGATTGCATCCTAGTTGTGATGTATGAATGAACGAATTAAGTACTACTAAGGAGCTACAAAATTAAGAACTTGCATTCCTACAGATACTAAAATGCGCAAAAAATAACTGAAATAAAACAAACTTAGGTAACTTTTTTTGAGTATGCTCGCATTTGTCCGTGATTTTGTGTAATATTCTACAGTCAAAGAGATTTAATGCCCTTTATTAGGCCCAATTCTTTTATAGAAGGTTGAATCTCTTTCAGTGTAGAATCTCACGGGTACCAAAAGCCCGTTTTTGGTATTTTTAACGAAATTTTCTTATCTATAGGAAAACTAGGTAATGCTTTACGTTTGGTATTTCTGTTATATATAGCTTTGAATGTACAGTCACGAACTAAAGTAAATGGAGGTTATAGTTATAAAAAATAGTAGCTTTTTCTCCAGAAGAATTATTGCATATTACGCCTAATAGTTAGACAATCAACACGACAGTACAACTATGCGTGGAGCATGGCCTGCCAGGATATTTCTCAATTTGGTGGAAGAAACAATTAATAGGTGAGCATCTCTTAGAGAATCACGAGAAAGTTGACAGAAATTCCTTCTGGCCTTGTTCAAACACACATACACAAAGAGAGAGGGAGGAGATACAGAGAGAAAGAGAGAGAGGCAGAGAGGAAGCATGTTAGAAGACGAGGAAAGAGTGAAAGGAGAGAGAAAAGAAGAGAAGGAAATAGGGAAAGAAAAATGGCGCAAGACATGGAATTAAATGATATTTGAACGCTTTTAAACACACAGTCTGCGTCTCTCTCCCAATGGCCCCTCTAGTTCTGTCTTGTTTTTCTCCCTGTGTGGGATAAATCTCTTTCAGTACATATCACGAACAGAATTTACTGCGCTTAATTGTTAGAAGAAATTATTTGGAATGTCGCTCGTAGAATCGAACCAGAGACTTTACGAATGAGTGTCTCACACGCTGACCATTTAGCTACACAGACCATAACAAATGTGTTGTTAAATCAGCCATTTAGCTCTCTACCCTTAGCGTGTTATTTATATATGTCCTACATTTCAGAACTTTCAAGAAAGTAAATTCCACTTGCTGGCGGCGCACTTATTTGCCAATCCCAACCGATAAGAATAAATAAAAATGTATTAGAAGTTCTGCGTTGAAAGTGCTTTTGCCAGAATTGGGTGATGTAAACGGTTTAGGCTAAATACAGAGAAACAGTTGCCAGCCGCGTAGCATGGTGTATTGGTAGAACGCTGGCTCACGAAATAGTAAACTCGGGTTCGATCCCCGCGATCGGACCATTTGTTTTCTTTTTTATTTCTTAAAAAAATAAATGTTGAAAAGTTTTAATTTATTATTAATAATTCCTTTATTGCATTTTCAAGGTTGTTTTGAAAAGCGCATTTTTTGTAAAAAAGAAATGTAAGGTTTTTTTCCTCTTATCTTAAAAAATAGTTTGTTAAGTTTGTATTTATTATAAATAATTACTTTCTTCCATTTCTCGTAGATTATATAAAATGAGTGACTATGGGTTAGGGTGGGTTATGTAAGGTCAGGTTCGGATATGTAGCTTTACATTTTCGTTTCTTTCTTTCAAAATGCATTTATATCTGTTTGTGCGAACCTGACTTTACCTAGCTTCCGCTAACCCATGGTAACTAGAAATACAACTTGTGGGGTGGGGGGTGCAGGTTTTGCTGAGCAGTAGGCATACTCAAAAGTGCTACATTGCGTATTTCCGCTACTAACCAGGGACTGCATCCCCCTGAGGCTCAACCCACCCAGCTTCATTCCAACGCACCATGCTCCCTTGCTCAACACGCGGGGCAGACCTTTTTAATGTATATACATCCTAGCTTTCAGTTGCCTTTATTTTATGTCAAAGCAATTATGAATTATAAATGTGAACATGTAAAAATAAAGTTTGAAAGAAAAATGTTGCCGATGCCGGGATTCGAACCCGGGTTTGTTCTGTAGTAAGCCAACGTCTTGTCGCTGCATCAAGTTAGTACGTGGCAAATACTGATTCGGCCGTTGTATTTACAGTGGAATGGGTTGGTGCCTGTTACAATGACATCGCGAGCACTATGACTTCCAATCTTGTTACTATTTTCATCTTCAACTTATGAGTGACGGGCGTAAAGAAATGTATGATGCCTTGTTGGTTAGTGAACCTAACGGAGGTTTTCCAAGATTATTCCTCCTTCAAACCAGGCAACTGCTGTGATGGTACCTATAAATAGGCCCTGGGCGTCTATCTTCCAATACACTCATAAGCCTAATAATTTGAAACCAATTCTTCCAAGATCCTTTAACCCCACCCTATCCCGGACGAGTTTTGTTTATTTGTGTTATGCGTATACAACAAAAATCAATTCACACATTCACACAAATCATACACTGTAGATGTGAAGATACGAATATACTATCCTTGGTGTGAAGAATATTAAGATACCCCCGCTCATTCTTTCCTGTCAGTTCTCGATGGTAGAGCGTTGGCGTAGCATTCGGGAGGTGGTGGTTTCGATCTCAGAAGCGGACCATCCTGACTGAGGGTGTTCCTTAGTCACTCTAGGCAAATGTCAGGATTGCACCTTCAACATAATCTCTGACCGACAACTTCCCGAATCCTTTCCCCTTCTCTATCCCGGCCTGAGCCTTATTTGCCTAAAGGACATAAATAAAATTAATATTCATTGCCAATTCAAAGTGAGTAATGTAAATTACAGGACGTATAGATTAAATCCAATTTGAATATATCGTGGTAGAAGAAACTCACAAATAGAAGCTGAAATATTATTTGAAACATTTATTATTCAAAAACGTTATTATTTGAAACATAATTGAAAATAAAATTAAAAAAATAGACAATTGTGTGTGACAGGTTCTTATTCATTAACACACCTTTTTTTTAATGAAGTGATCAGGATTAGAACTCGTGACATTACGCACGGCAGGCAGACGCGATTTCCATCAAACCAGCGAGACTTGTTTATTCTGAATATGATAACACTGTATTTATTGTACACTATCCATCTTGTGAGGGTATACGATCTCATAAGAAAACAAATATGATATTTTCCATGTCAAAACATTGCTGTTATAAACTTAAGATAGAAAAAAATAAGCGGAGCAAATCAATAAGTTTTAATTAAGAACTAAAACGTGTAAGAGTTTCATCAACTAACTTCTTGGCTTCATCGAACACACTGAATTACATAGACAATAGCAAACTGTAACGATCCAGTTATCTCGTCCCTCGTTCCTCATTGGATCCTTCTAGGGAAAGAATGAGGAAGAGAGTTACCAGGGCCTGTACTGAACATAGCATCCCTGCTAAAACGTAAAAAACCTGTCAGAACGGGCGTCTGTGTATACATATGTATATATATATATGTATGTATGTATATATGATCAACCCCGTTGGCGTGTGTGTCTGGAACGGTGCCTGCCCAGCAGCGTGATGCAATTGGGAGCTGCTGTGAATAAAATATACTGGTGATTCCAATGTGAGCTTAGGCTCTATTCTCCGAACCCGTCTGGTCAGCGTGAGAGGAGATTCAGCGTGGAATCAGTGGTATACTAATCTCCTCCCTCACTCAGTACTGGATAAATATAATTTCGAATGGATTTCCATTTACGAATGAGTGTCCCGGAGCTCGAACTCAAATTCTATGTTAGAAACATGGGATGTAAATCAACCAGTCAGGTTTCAAATAACAAATATAACAGTGATAGATAAGTTGAAACTTGCGTCTCAATAATTCTATCATAATTCTATAATACTTTGTAATGAAATACATACAGCGAGAGAGCTGACATCTACAACTAGAACTAACAATGAATAAGAATGGAGATCAAAGACAAGTCGTAGTTACATGACCAGGCTTCGATGTTAATGGTGTTCCCTATCGTGAAAATTGTAAAATCTGATACCTAGAACT
>JAGDQP010059143.1:1469-12431 GCA_022664845.1 Lepisma saccharinum | reverse complement strand
ATATTAGGACTATACAACTTAAAAGAGTAAGAACAAAGTAACTAACAGATGTAACATTGTGCATATAAACTTAAAAACAAGTTATTAGGTGGACGGTTAAAAAATGTCATTAACCATGTTTTTCATTTTCACGTTCGTTCTCTCTATCGCCCATATTTTCTCCAACAACGAAGACAAGTAATAATGAAAGTGTTATGAAGCATTGTTTTTTACAGTCTAAAACCGCTCACTGATGTTAGAAATTATAAATAAAAAATCACCATAGTATACAAGTAAACGGTCGCTCAAAAAATAACGTAGTTACAAAACCTTCGTCAAAATTACGAATAGACATTCAAAATCAGCATAACACAAGCGACAGAAACGCCTCTCCAACCAGAACTAGTATCTGCAGTAGGAGTTAGGAAGGTACTGAGGAGGAGGTCGTCCGCGCCTCAGCAGTTCGGTAAATACTACAATGTTGGGTCATGCTGTTACGACGGTTTTGTGATCCAGGGTTAATTTCTGGCACATGTTTACGTTGAATATATTGATAACTCACTCGATTCGGGGGTCGTTATAACTGTTAAGAGGGCGTATGCGAGAGGTTACTTTAGTCTAAAACATAGCTCTTTACGGAAGAATTCATGTAACCGGTATGGTACCTAAATGCAAGGCGGTCGCCACCTTCTTAAATGGATTTGGTTGTAAACGAGAAATTTAAAATAACAATTAAAATACATTCATTGTAGGACTTGTTACTGTCGGAATTACATAATTAAACATTAAAATTGTAACAAAGAAATCAATACAAACTTGGGGACGGCGTTATGAATCATGACACGCGTTGAAGCTAACATGACAAATACATGGAATTTGAGTTAAAATAAAAACAAGATAAACATAATTTGAATAGATGAACTATGCTCCAAGTACCAAATTAAATCGAAACAAAAACAATACCATTTTACACAATTTCTAGAGACAACAACGTACCTGTGATTTTCAAAGTTGAATTTAAAGTTGATTGAAGATGAGAAGATGCACTTTATAAATAAACTGTCACTTTCACTAATTTTGGCTTAACCGTGTTTAAACCAGTTCTGAAGTATTCTAAGTCCAAAATCGAAGATAGTTCAAAGATGAATTTTAACAATAGATGTCTGCTTCATATCTGATGTCTGATCTGTTCAAGTTCTTAATAGCGTCTCAGCTCTGACAGGTCTCGATCGTTGGTTTTACACTCATTTTTATGTTTGTTTTCGAAACAAAGAAAGGATTATGTTTGGTTCTCGTGGGATAATTTTACTCTAATTCAAGGTTGAATTTGTGCATTTTCTTGGGCGGTATCGAGTCACAGTCTTCAAGGTGAAGTCTAGTTAGTTTCCTGGAAATGACGTTATTTGGTGTCCACATTACATGTTGTCTGGAAATCACTTTTGATTTTATATTGTATTACAAAGTTCTTATGAGTCAAGGTTAAATCGTGGTATCACACGGTAGTTCGTAATTTAGGAATGTATTTGAGAACGGAAATGATATCACTATCACATCCTGTACGTTGCTATGTCGTAAATGAATACTTTGGAGCTTGGATACAATAAACCTAAATATCATGATTCATAGACGTCGTGACAAATCTTAAAGTTAATACAGTGGAAATCTTATAAACTATACAAAATGAAATACACTGTTGAACAAAAATAATTAGAAAATTGAAATTAAAATTTATGAAAATGTGGACATATAACAGTATGGATGAAATAATTTAACTTCTACCAAAAATATGCAGATCATTTTAAACTAAAAAATATTTCACCGTCATACACTCACTCGAGTAATTGCTGCAAAAATAAATAAATATAAACTTAACGAAAGTACTGTACATACTTCACCAGAAGGTATACGCTAATGAGTAAGGCTAACCAGAGGGTATACGAGTTTAACGTCGTATACCTTCGACTACAGCCCTTAGGTTAGATTAGATTAGTTCTAATGGTGTAGCGGGTCAAGAAATAGTACACCACCGGGTCGCTTGAGTCACAATTAGAGTATGAATATGGCAAGTACCGTGTAGGCCCTACATTAATGCACATATATTTATCTTTGCAGTACAGCAATGTTTCTACGTGAAAGAAATTGTTAGAAAAATAACAAATTAACTGAAACAAAGAGACAGGGCACTTCCTGAGGTCTAAGAAAAGTATCGGGACGTCGCCCTGGCCGGCTGTGGTTCAACTACACCCTGATTATTTCGATTTGACAGTCCTGTTCCGAAAAAAGAAGTGCCACACGTATAGTGAAGAAATGCCAGGGGAATTTCTAAAATGCAGCCAGAAGGGGTTTATTAAACCAGAGATGCACGTATACGTAAATATTTTACTCGTATGAAACCACAATATATGCAACGAAATAGATTAAGTACAAATACACTTTGACCAAATATCCTTATGTTTACATAATTATCATGATGTATTTTGTATGAGCTGTAAAAATGTTATTAATACATAAGTATATTTAAATGTAGATTAAAATTTATAAATTCTGTGAGAATTTTAAATGCGCGCAAAGACCGTAATTTCGAAGCTTGAAATAATATATAAAAGCTTTCGTCACCCCAAAATTATTTTTCGAATAATTACAAACGAAAATTTAATCTGCATGATTTTGGAACACTAATACATGCATTCGCTAGCCTAATATAACTTATCTGTTTGCTATTCACTAGAAAATAATAATAATAACCACAAACGATTGAAAATCTCAGGACTACTACTCATAAATACGCTGGTTTACAGAAAGTAAGTTAAAATAATTCGTGAAATTCAGTTTTATAGGAGGAAATTCAGGGCATCCTGGACTTTATGGGAATAAATTTTGTATGGTAACAATAGCCTATTGTGTTGTTTCTCTCGTCTACAAGGGCGCTGATGGAAATAAATGGCATTCCTTAGTAGTTTCGTTTCATTATTTCTAACGTAAACTAATCTAACTTTCCGAAGATTGGTGAACTCCACCATAAATGTTCTTTCTGGGGATAACTTTAAGTGAAAAATATAAGAAGCAAACCAGTGGATTTTGTTTTGTCAAAAGCGGAATAAGTTTTTGTTAGTCTGCATTAAAAAAAAATAACATATTCATCATAGAGGGTCTACATTGACTTTATACCTACACTTGAAACCGTGACACACGATCTTTCAATGAAAATACTTAGTTCATTGTCTTTAACTTGTAAACATTATGAATAGAAATCAATTTATATTTTCTCTATTCTTCCCAATAATACCTATAGTAAATTAAAGGTTAACAGGCTGAAAGGCCGGCCATTTTGCGTCCCGTCCCGTCCCGTCAAAGTGGGATGCGGGACAATAAATAAAAATCGGGACATACTCCACTAACTTTACAGGCAACCAAGATGTGGAATCTTCTTCAATATTAGGTTACACTTACAGTAAATTTGGTGCAAAACTTAAAAAAGTCTAACCTAACAAAGTGGAGAAAATCTAACCTAACCTATGGCACTTCAATCAGGTCCCCCGGTGCATCATCAATATTTCATTAATACTATGATTTGTTTTTTCTCTAGCAGACAAGCCATTTACAGGTTAGCGTGACTGTCTTTGAGTTATTATTTTGCTTCTGCAATGGAAATTGATTATTCGTTGTGCTCTTTGCCCCTCACATTCACAAATATCATAGGCCTTAGACTCACAAGCAGAGCCGGGAATAAGTCAATCGCCGCTCTGTTCTCAATTTTCGATGTGTCCTCATAAATAGTAATTTAATTTTTCAACCTCATACGATACACTCGCACCCGAAATGTTTGGCGGCCTTCAAAATTGTGGCGCTCTGTTCGGTGGAATAGTTGAAACATCCCTCGAGCTGGCCCTGCTCACTAACAAACATACTGATGTGGTAGAATATATATATTTCTTCCGTGCTGGTTAGCATGTCGAACTGTGTGTACATGCAAATTTTGGCAACTGGCACGCAATTACTTTGGAGATATCGATGACATGGAAGTCAAATTCTTGTCTATGGAGAGTGATCCAAAAGTGCTTATGTTCTTAAATTGCCTAAAGAAATGGAAAGCAAATACACAATGATGGCTACTAGGTGGAAGGCGCTACATATTGTAGGGTATGCTCTTCATAGCCGCCATATTGAATCTCAATTCATTTTCTTAAATGGGAAGGTGGTCTGTAATAAGTCATTGTGAGCTAGGATTTTATGGGAAATATATTTCTGAAGTCAGTTTCGCCATAAATGTATTATTGTGAGAGATAAGGGTATCTGGCATGATGCAATATCCTGGAAACGCCTATTTCGTTTTGGAATAACGAAGCAACTGAAACCCAAATGCATACAAATTCATATTGATAGGACACTATACTCAGGAACAATTTGTATACATTTGGGTTTCATTTCTTTCGTTATTTTCAAAATGAAATGGTTGTTTTCAACGTATTGCATCATTACCCTATCCTAATAGTACATACCGTTTTTTCTAATAATAATACATGTACGGCAAAACTGACTTCAGAAACGTATTTCCTTCCCGCTAGCCCAGAATGGCATATTACACTATCCCCTTCCCATTTGAGAAAATCAATCGAGATTCAATATGGCGGACTCAAGATGGTGACAATGAGGAATGTATCCCCCAACCCATAGCGCCTTCTACCCAATACCCATTACTGTGTATTTGCTTTCCATTTCTTTAAAGAACCTAAAAAAATTAGAGGATTTCCCACAGACAAGAATCTGACTTTTATATAATCGATGTCTTCCAAAGTAACTGCACTGCAATTGCCAAAATTTGCATGAGCACATACAGTAGAACCTCGATTAACTGTCACCGTCGGGACCGGGTTAGTGACGGTTAACTGAATAGACGGATAACAGAAATTTCATAATAAACGCTATGTTGTAAATAGCACTTCCAAACCACCACCGGGGAAAACTTTTTTCTTTCTTCTTTTTATTTAAAAAAATACTTTTTATTAAAAATTCTGTTATTATGTAATATATTTCTAATCAAAAATGCGCATTTTTACGATAACGGATAACAGAGAGTGACGGTGAAACGAGTGGCGGTTAATCGAGGTTCCACTGTACTTTGACATTCTAATGATGATAGAAGTTTTTTTTTTCATCAGTACGTGTTCTCGTCAGTTATAATTTATAAAATAATTCACTTTATTTATTTATTTGGTACATATTACAGGATATTAGTCTCTATTACAATAGGCTTACATAAGTTCCATTACATTATATAAGACACTACAGCACAGATATTTAAAATACAAAGAAAAAAAACAACGAAGAAAAATTGTGTCCATGATATCGATTCATACACTTTTGTTTTACGACAAAAACTTTGGTAAATTTTATTTTTATATGGGCCAGTCTAGTAACTTTGGACTTCGGCCCGTCACGATTCGCCCTTTAGCCATTACAATCCACACCCTACTCAAACCCGGGATCTTCGAGTCGTTGGCCTACCGCCGTAGACCGCACGGCTATACGGTCGGCTTTTCTTTTACAAGTTTTTATTACAAATCTTTATTTGACATCCATAGTCTCGTGACTTCGATCATTACTAGTCAGCGGTCAGGAGGTGGGGCGGGTTTGAGTCTTACTTACGCTGACCATTCTGTCTTAGATTCTCCACGGTTTCCTTCCATTATACCAACCGAATGCCGGAATGGTACTTTTAATTAAGGGTAGGATCTCTGTCTTCCTTTTATTTCTCTATCGGGCAATGATTGAAAATGATTGAACAAAACTTTCAGAAATAGAGTTTAGATCTCTTGAGATAAAGATTAGATAAAGTTTACAACTTGTCTAGATAAAATAAGACATACCTAAATCTCTCAAATATAAATTTACGAAGTTCTGGAATTGCAAATAGTTCGATCGGTTATTCGTTCGCGTCTTTCAATTCTTGATCATTTAATGTATATTAGACTTAATTCATATACATTATAAACTAGCCATTATGTTAGTTACGATACGAATGAGTCGCCTTGGCTTAGGCGTTAGCGCGTTTGACTACGAATCGGGCGGCCCGGGTTCAAATTTCGGTCAGGATACTGGAGACTTGACATAGTGTTTCCATGCCAGGCGCTCTGACAAGGAAATTGTCTCCGGGGAGACACGAGAATCTGGATGAAACTTCCATAATGCGTTGATGATGTGTTCAAATGAACACTCCTGTAGTAGTACGTTTCGGAGATTTCGGATACACGAGTTACAGGACTTCAAAATTTTCGAAATTTTGCTCTGAATGCCTGAAAGGTAGGCAACACTTCATACATATATGCTGAAGTTATGCATTTCCCATTCACTTTTATACAAAAGGTTGCCCTGAAAAATAATTTAAATGTTAGGCTACCAGGTAAAGGTATTGATAAATTTGATGTGTAGATTTATTGGAACCCTGCCAACTGTGAATATTATATAAATACAGGGTGACCCAAAAGAAAGTTCCCATCTCGTTAATTTCGTAACAAATTTATTTCCAGGAGGAATCTCGACACACGCCTCTTTTAATTTAAGAGGGAATGTGTCATCGTAATCATTTCATGCTATCCCATTTTATCGTGTTCTAGTGACAAGAAGTTAAATTTTCTTAAATGACAACGTGACTTAAGGGGCATATCATTTCAATTGTCTTTAGATTCTACTTACACAAGCATGTGATCATTAACTAGTTTCTTTGAAAACTGCGAGAAATTGCGTTTGGCACTCCCAAATATTATAATGTGAAATTTGGTATTTGAAGTAACATTTTACACTATTTAACGTTATGAGCGCTCCAACTGCCATCATTAGTATAAAATAACTCCTGGAAATATCACTGTGATAAATTTAAAAGTACTATCTCATGTTTTGTGATCCAATAGCGCCCAACACCTGTGACGAATTCGTTAATGCCGGGAATTTCAGAACAGCACTGCATGTTTGGAAGAGTAAGCACGTGGGTTCGAACCGCGCTACCAAACATCGTACCTGAAAATTTCGAGAGTTTCCATCGATTTCACGAGACGAATGTTGAGTTGGTACCATTGCTAAAGCCCTCACCGCTAACTTCCCTACTTTGCTGACGGAAGAGATATGGCCAAGAGAAGCCATCTCTCAGGCGAGTGACTGTAAAAATTAGCACTGTAACCCATAAAAGAGAATTGAAACTAATTTAATTTAATCTGTGATGTAGTTGCAAGATTAATGCTACCAATATTATTCAAAGTTTGCGAAGCTTGAAGATATATAATATACGGTTGAAATAACGAAATTCGAATAATATGCATTGGACTCTGGTATTTCGATGTATTTGAAGTTCGAATATTCGTAAAGTTGTAGCACTATGCAAGACATTTAGTTTTCTTAAATCAAAACGTAGTCAGCAAGCAAGCCTTTTAAAAGTACTTTTGAATCTCCTTGAAAAAAAAAATGCTTATTGTAACTTGATTATTTCTTAGGGATACATCACAATTGCAACATTTCAATACTACAAAATGTAAGGAAGGTCATAATTACATACAATTGGTAAGTAAGGTAATACAATTTACAATAAAAAAAATTATGAGCGCCCTCCATTACCCATCGTACAATTCTATTTTATGGGTTACCGGTATTATTTGTCTTCACTTGCCTGGAATGATATTCAGAAAAATTATTAATTCTCCTACCAAGTTTTACTTTATAATATTTGGGAGTTCCAAGCGCAGTGTCTCGCAAAGTTTTCAAAGAAACTAGTAAATGATCACATGCTTGTGTAAGTAGAATCTAAAGACAATTGAAATGATATGTCACTTGACTCACGTTGTCATTTAAGAAAATTTAAACTTTTTGCCACTAGACCACGATAAAATGGGATAGCATGAAATGATTACGATGACACATTCCCTCTTAAATTGAAAGGGGCGCGTGTCGAGATTCCTCCTATAGATCAATTCATTACGAAATTAGCGAGATGGGAACTTTCTTTTGGGTCACCCTGTATTTATATAATATTCGCAGTTGCAGGGATCAAATCAACACGCTAAATACATCAATACCTTTAATCGAACATTTAAATTATTTTTAGGGTAACCTTTTATTTAAACGTGAATTTCAAATCAGCACCTATGTATGAAGTGTTGCCTACCTTTCAGACATTCAGAATAAAATTTCGAAAAATTTGAAGTTCTGTAGCTCGTGTAAACCGAGAATCTCCGAAACGTAGCACTATAGGAGCGTTCATTTGAACACATTATCAACGCACTGTGGAAGTTTCATGCAGATTTTCGTGTCTCCCGGCGACAGTTTCCTTGTGAGATGCAGTGAACCTCCTATCAAACTGAATACCAGTGTGGCCTTGGCATTGCTGGGCGCCTTGGGAGGTAGAGGTGGTTGAGCTTGGGACTGACCACCCACCTTACCTCGTGCCGTTGATTGAGAATATGTGGGACCCTACCTCCACATCTCCCATTCACCGTTCACGGCGCGTGCACAGGAAATTTCTTTACCTTATCTTACGATAGAGGTAAAGGCAAGGGCGAGAGCAAAATCAAAGAGTCATCAAAAGTTTTAAGACGCTATAAAATGAATGTGAGTTTATAGAATGAACTATGCTTATTTCGCCAATTGAAAACATCACAAGTGTATACAGAAATGCATGGGCGGATTTAGGAGAGATATCCTGGGGGGAGCACTAGAGAGACTTTGCGGGTGGGGGGCAATAATTTTAAAAGTTATTGTTTAGAATGAAACATTTAAAGTCATTCTGAAATGACTGGGGGGAGGGGGCAATGCCCCCATGTCCCCATAATCCGCCCACGCAGAAATGCACAATAAAATCACATATCCTTCTCAGAAAATTCCTATGCACTCACTATTTTCTTATTACTATTTTACGACAATTATTTTTTTTATATGGTCACACAAAATACAGCACTTACCAGGTAATACGGTGACGTGAATATTGTAGGATGAAGTGACTTAAGTGGAGTTCGCATTTTGTAGAGGTGTAGTTCTGCTTCCAAAACTGTTTCTGTGTCTTCTAAGCCAGATATGTTGAAATAGAAAAAGTGGGAAAGTGAGTTATCTGAAAAGGAAAATAAATAACATTTTCCGTATCAATGAGGCATAGTTATACTAAGGCATATATTCTGAAGATATCCACAGTGTACCAGTGATGTAGCCAGGCAAATTGTCTCGGGAGGAGGCTCATATTTCCTTAGGGGGACACCTCTACAAATATCAAAGAACACATACATGGTGTTTATGCAAAATAGTTGAAAAAGTTTATTCAACCAAGGTTTAGTGCATAAGGCATCTGAAATCGTCCAGTTTGGTTGCTCAATCCCATTCCAAAAAATACTTTTAATATTTACATCCCTTATATAAGAATAGTTCAAAACGGACATTCTTTGACTTTTATACCAAACGAATTATTAATAGCGACCATTTTCCATTTTCGTACTGCGACTCATAAAATTTGTGTTAGCACCTGTTTAAGGAAAATGTCATTTCTGCGCACTGGTTTATCATAGGATATTCAAACAAAAAACATTCTATTCAATAACATATGCCTTATAATTTTAGTCCTCTGCATGGAAAGTCTAAAACGTTATCGAACTGGTCAAAATGATATGCAAATATGATTGTCGAAATAGAAATAATTGCGATTTTCACTAAGCTTTTTCGCCCGGAAGGGATTGAATATTAAAGTTGATATTCTGTACACGATTACATATCAAAGTATATTGAAGGTGTACAGAGTGTGCACCTCATATATGCTCTCATTATATTTTATGAATTTTGAAAATCGAAATATTCGTATTTTATGCATATTGGGGACCCAATATCTCTGGTGGGGAAAATATAAAAGCCTATTTTTTTCACACGTTATACATTTACGTCAGGAGGAACTATGATAGAAATTTGAACTTTGATATTTGAGTTTAAAGGAAGTTACAGGTTTGCAAACTATCGATGAGTAATGCTCGTTCGTTCAACTTTGATATTTGAATTTGAAGGGAGTTATAGATTTACAAATTAAGGTGAATAATGCTCGTGCGTGCGTTGGTAACTTGTGTAAAGAATGGTTGTTAAAAGAAATATTCTTTATTACTATCAGAATTATGAAGAACGATTTTACTACTTTATCGAACGATTTTACTACATATTTTACTATGATATGCATAAGTAATAAAAGATAAGCTGCATAAGCATAGAAAGGTGGCAACGTTTTGCATAATGGAATGAAAAAAGACAGAGTGGACATACGGAGCAGCTATGTTGCCAACTTAAAACTGGATATATATAAAATAGGCTTTCTTACAATATATTTCAGGATCTACTTTATGTATCTTTCTTTGGTACTCTGGTGGTCGTAACATTTACCAATGCGCGCAAGAGCATTTGCAAATTTTTAGCCCCCTTCAAACTGAAATATCAAAGTTCACATTTTTACCGTAGTTACTCCTGGCATAATTGTATAACTTGTGAAAAAATAGATTTTTTATATTTTGTTCCACCAGAGATATTGGGCCTTCAATATGCATAAAATACGAATTTTTTAATTTTCAAAAATTCCCAAAACATTAAGGGAGCATATATCAATCTTGAACACATTTTGATATGCTTTGTGCACAAGAAATCTGATATTCAGTCCCTTGCGGGCGAAAAAGTGCCCTGAAAACCGGAATTGTTTCTATTTCAAAAATCGCCTTTGGATAACATTTTGACCAGTTCGATTACGTTTTAGGTTTTAAATGCAGAGGACTAAAATATCAAGCTGATCTGAAAGGAAGGAATGGTTTTGGTTTGAATGTCCTATGATAAACCAGTCCGCATATACTACATTTTCCATAAACGTCTACTAACCAGTGACGGCTCATGATCTGAACCTTGGGTAGTGCTCAAAATGTGACCGTATTTTTCGCATTATATTATTATTGAATAACATTAACAACACACTCTAGGCAACACAAC
>JAGDQP010059141.1:0-12431 GCA_022664845.1 Lepisma saccharinum | reverse complement strand
AGAAAATTTTGGCTTGGTCTTTTAAAAGATAACTTAATTAAATCTGACTCATCCGTCTGATTTTTAAAAAGAGTTAATCAGAAACAGAAAATCTTTATTTCCAGAGCTGCTTTCAGAAAAAAGTTATCCGGGAGCATTTTAAAAAAGAAGGGGGATATTATATGCAAAAATGTAGGTTTCTTGGTATTCTTTCAGTATGCGCTGGGAGGGTATTTTGCCAGTACATTACGACGAAACTGATTTAACTCACGCAAAAAGTATCTGGTCCACCCACATTTTTATTTTGAAACGGCGCACATCAGAAATTTGTATAGAATCAATCTTGCTCGGGAAGCCTCGAGAATTAACACGGAATTTGAATCATACTTTTTCTAGTATTGCAACCCTTATTTTTATCATTAAGAAAGGAAAAATACATGAAAACTCACATTTTATTTTTATTTTCATTGCTTCCCAAGGAAGTTCTCAGCCAGAACATGTATGATGTTACTGTGGGAACTTGCGATGCGTAATCATGTCTAGATTTTCAGCCAATCTACTTTTATTTCTTTTACGTCGTGCATAACCCCGTAACTGTTTATTTTTTGTTCGCTCATAAAGCAGTAAGATCACATGCTGTCGTCTTAGTATTCTGAACCTTATTGGAATACTACGAGGGTCCTGCCGAGCCCATGGAGTCCGCGGATCACAGTTGAAGAACTCCTGATATGTACTGAATTACGAACAAATTCAATTAAAGAAATGTACAAGGTGAGTTCGAAAAGTAAGGATACAAAGACTAGTATTCAATCAAGTGTAAACACACTAAAACACTTGGATGAATAACTTAGATAAAACACGTGGACTGTTGTAATCTTGCTTTCCGAACTCACTTTGTGCATTCGTTTATTTGGATTTGATCGTCATTCAGTCTAGATCAGCGGTTCTTCATCTGTGTTCCGCGGACCCCTTGGGATCAACAAGCCTCTCTTAGATTCCAAAAAGTTTCGGATACAAAGGTAAGCACTGAGGAATGTCCGTAAAGTAAGGTTACAACCCCTGTAAGCGGACAAGTACTATTTTTGTACGTAAATTTTCTATACTGGCTTTCAGTGTCATCCTCTTGCTTCCCTCTCGCGGCTGTTTCTCTAATTTTACAAAATGTCTACTACAAGCTATTTAGTGATACAGAATAAACACGTGTTCCTCAGAGGCTGACACTGAAAGCCAGTATAGCAACCTACACAGTAAAATATTACTTGTTCGCCTACAGAGATTGTACCTTTACTTCATGAATACGCTTCATAGAAATAATTGTGATTTCCGTTATTGAAAAAAATCTATCATTTTTTGTCGTTTCAGATGGAGCTGGTGTGCCAGGGCCTAGTGAGTTAACGCGTTGTTCTACTGCACCAAGCGATATATATAGTATGGATGATGGTGATATTGATGATCCCGATTATATTTGTGAAGAACCTCATCGGTTTCAGATTCACCGCCTAAAGACTATAAAAAATCAAGGAAGAGACGTAGAGATAAATTCACTTGGAAATCTGAAATTCTCAAAAGGAAGAGAGCAGCAGGGGATGAGTATGTTTCTAGAACAAAGAAAATTGTGGCCGCAATTTTCTTTGGACAACACTCGACATTTCCGCCCAGTTTGTGACCACTGCACTGAACGAACTGCAAGACGGAGGCGTTGTTGTGGAAGACAGAAGGGGGAAACATGAGCCTCCAAATAAAATATCTCCAGCAGTACGTGCACAAATCGCAGATTTCAAGATTTCCAGCAGTTAGTAGTCACTACTGCCGTGAAAAAGTACTTATGTTCCAAACTAAATTTAGCAAAAATGTACAAACTGTATCGTGAGGAATGTGTACAGACTGGTGTACCGGAAGCAGACATTGTGAAAGAGTCTTATTATAGAGCGGTGTTTAATTCAGAATTTAACTTATCATTTAAAATGCCCGAAAATGACACTTGCGACACATGTGATAGTTTTGTTGCCAGATTGAAAGAGATTCCAAGTGAAGAAGACAAAAATAAGCTCCAACGCGATTATGATAATCACTTAGAAGAGGCAAATCAACGATACAATTTGAAACGGGAAGATAAGAACCGAGCAAGAGGCAATTGCAAAGAACGGGTTCTTATGGTTGACTTACAAAAGTGTCTCCCAACACCATTCCTTACAAATTCTGAAAGTTTTTACTTACGGAAATTGTGGACATTCAATTACACTATGTTTGATAGTACTACACAAAAAACTTATTGTGTAATGTGGGATGAAACAAAGGCTGGGAGAGGTGCCAATGAAATGGCTTCGGGTTTATACAGGTGGGTAGAGATGGAACTTACCAACAGTGATGTTGAAGTAATAACAGTTCGGTCTGACAACTGTAGTGGACAAAACCGGAATCTGGTGATTGTGTCTTTATACATGTGGCTGCTTCAAAAGTTTCCGAACTTGAAGATTATAAACCACAAGTTTCTTCTAAGAGGTCACACTCATTTGGAAGTGGATTCCAAACATGCTGTGATTGAGAAGGCCAGGAAAGCGCTTCCGCATTTCTCGATAATGACACCCTGGGATTGGCAGCAACTTGTTAGAAGTTGCAGACACAAACAACCCTTGATCGTTGTTACATGGAGTTGGAAATTCAAGAATTTCAAGGCATTGTGTGGACAACGCTCAAGTACTTTGCGTCTTCCTGGAAAATGTAGTAGTGAACAAGATGTATTTATATAAAACATGGTTCATATGCAAGTACGTCAAGACAGTCCTGGAGTGCTATACTACAAGGAGAGCTTTGGTGAAAACTTTCAAAGTGTTGACCTAAGCAAATATACGCGACATGCTACATGACCGGACGAAGTTCCCCAATTAAGTGATACATTGAAGCCTATCAGTTCGGCTAAGTACAAGGATATTCAAAGACTTTTAACGTGGGTCCCCACCATTTGGCATGAGTACTACAGAAACCTACCGCATTGTAATGGTGACGGGAACTCAAGTGATTACGAACCTGAATGATTCTCAGTGTATTAATAACTGCTTATAATCATTTAAACCATTGAAATCTTAATTAGATCTATGGCTAAACACCCTGTAAAACAATAATTTCAATACATCACATGTGTGATACATTGAAATTACTGCTTTACAATGTGTTTCTCTCATTTTAAGCAGTTATTACTTTGTTAACATATAGCAAAAGCAATTTTGTGGTAAAATATTACAACTCATTTTCCACTGACATTTAAAACATTGTTGCTAACATTACAAAATACAACTTTAGGGCACGAAATAAAACTGTTTACTTTAAAGACCATGTTAGAAAAGTCCTGTATCAGTTTTAAAGTGTTCAATAAACAATTGACGCAATTCAACAAAATAATGTCTTGAAAACAGTTTTCTGCTTCTTCTGTAAAATTAGTAAAATGTGACTTATACTACTTCTCAGGTCCAGATATATAACTTCTTTCCTCAGTCTTTTCCCACCAACGTGAGGTCGACGTTTCTCATGTCTTCTCGGGGTTAGGTCAGAACCCCAAAAGTAAAAACGGTAAGAACCCTCCACACAAACGGTCAGAATCCCCGAATGCGAAAACGGTCAGAACCCCCACACTTGATCTTTGATTTGTTCATTCGAGCCTTCTTGGGGCGAGGGGTGCCACTCGGCACTTTGCCCTTCGTTTCAGGGTCGTACTGGAATATCCACGTTTCATCACCCGTGATAACATTGTACAAAAAGTGAGGATCGTTTTTACATTTCCAAAACGTCTTGACAAATTTCCACTCTTCGAGATTTTTGATCGTCGGTCAAAATTCTTGGAACAAGCTCCGCGCACTTTTCTTATGTGCAAATCCTTGGTCATAATCTCGTGGACGATAGTTTGAAATATTTAACACGTAGGCCATTAAACGAACACTCATTCGACGGTCTTTTTTTTTTTTTCAAAGTTCACACGAGTCACATTTTCATCGTTTGAGGAGGGTGGCGGGCGTCCAGCGCGGGTTTCATCATCGATATCTTCAGGACCTTCCAAAATCGCCTTGTGCCATCTGTAGACTTGCCTCTGTGATAAACATTCATCCCGAAGGCCTGTTGAACCATTGGAAAAGTTTCCGCTGCAGACTTTCCGAGTTTCACACAAAACTTGATAGCGTATCTTTGTTCCAGTGAGCGCTGCATCGCGAATTGTACGAGACGAAACAGAGGTTTACGAAATTGCCCGTCCTTCGCCTCCGAGAGTTCGGACACAACAGAGCAAGCACTCGCTCGGTAGGTGACTTACACCAACATCGAGCCCGGCGGATAGAGCGCGCTGCAATCTATCATCGCTTCAAAATAAAATGTATGACATTACTTTTCGGAGAGACCTTGTATCACGTTTTTACTAACACATTCCTTATAGTACTCAAATGGTGTACTGATTTTGAGTCGTTATACTAAATAGCTGGCCATGGTCCAACATAATTTTGCTTTCAACAGTATTAAATAGAAGTGGCTCATTTTCAAGATTATTCTGCAAACGTCCTTCGTAATTTGGATAGTTTCAAACCCATAACCAAATGCATATCCCGTAAATTATTATTTTTATCATTTAATTGTATAGTTTGCCCTTAAGCAAAAATACTCGATGTGATATTTTTGTTTCTTAATAAGTGTGTGTTACTAGTATCATAAAGTGAACCACTGTGAGAGCCACCACCATTTTCTCAAATTTTTTATCCTGCCTGACAGGGTTCCCACTCATTTGTCAAGATCAAATTCCCTGACTTTTGCAGGTCACTACTCAGAAATTTCCAGGTACCCCATTATATAAATATCATAATTCCATGGGAAAATAAAGATCATAGTTGCATGAAAATAAAGATACATTAAAATATTTCACTCTATTATTTTCTTAAATTGCTTCATGGTTGGCACATTAGCCCCCAAGTAATTTCAAAACCGATCTAACGTTAAATGCCTGCTGTAACTAAATGAACTTCAAACAATAAGCTATCAAATTCCCTTACTTTTTAGTGCTAAGCTGGATTCCCCGACTTTTCCAGGTGAGTGGGAACCCTGGTCTGAGCAAGTGAATAAATATTTTCATGTTGAAGCAGTAAGATTTAATATACATGGTGTACGGTGCCGTGTTTGCCAACTGGTCCCAAGAGAGCGACGAGTCGAACCTTGATTACAAGGGGACCAATATACAGATGCTTATCAGAATAATGGAAACACCTGAACGAAAGTGCAACTTACCAGATTAATATGGTGTCGGGCCACCTTTCGCCTTCAGAACAGCCTTGATGCGACGTGGGATGGAGGCATAGAGGTCGTGAATGGTAGCAAGTGGAATATTACACCATTCCTCGTGCAGGGCATCGGCCAGTTCTGTGAGAGAGGATGGAGGTGGAAATCGTCGCCGGAGTCGTGTTTCCAAGATGGACCACAGATGTTCAATTATGTTGAGATCTGGGGATTGGGCGGGCCAGGGGAGGTGTTGAACTTCATCCCGATGTTCCTCAAACCACGCTGCAACAACTCCAGCTGTGTGAATGGGTGCATTATCATCCTGGAATATGGCGTCATTGTCCGGGAACAACATCCGGACCATAGGATGCAAGTGGTCTCCTAAAATTGCGACATAATCGTTGGCAGTGATGCGTCCGCGAAGTGTGACCACAGGACCCAATGAAAACCATGATATTGCGGCCCACAGCATCACCGTGCCGCCGCCATGTTTCACAGTTGGGCGGAGACACTGCAGATCATACGCTTCTTTGGGCGTTCTCCACACGTTTCCAGTCGTCAACGGTCCAAGTTGCATGGTCGCGGCACCATTTGCGGCGTGCTAAAGCGTTCTGGTCCCTGATGAGAGGTTTGGCCCGTGCAACACGACCCCGTAAGTTCATGTCATGTAATTCGCGGCGGACTGTGATTGTCGAAACAGGTTGGGGGAGGTGCTGATTGAGTTCCTCCGTCACTTGCGCCGCAGTGGCACGACGGTTCCGCGTGACAATGCGCTTTAATACCCGGCGTGCCCTGTCACTGATGCTTTTCTTCCGCCCACTGTTCCGCTTCCCCGATGTGGTTTTCCCGTGTGTTGTGTAGGCCGTCATCACCTTCGACACTGTCCCTGGCGACACACCTAACACACTAGCCACTGCCGTCACACTCACTCCACATAACCGCGCACCAACAATTTGCCCTCTTTGAAACTCTGAGAGGTCTCCCATTTTACACTACCTCCGTCTGCTGCAGCCACTGCACACTCCTGTTCCACGACGCCTGACGTAGTATGGAGACCGACCTAACACACCACCACCAGCAGTCCGGCGCTGCGGTCGCCACGACACCACTGCCAACCCATACATCTGACTTGTTGCCAACTACAGGTGTTTCCATTATTCTGATAAGCATCTGTATATAGGTGGGGATTAGCATTCACTTGGAATTCCCTCCAGAAGAGAGAAACACAAGGTACACGTAGTTCCTACCAGACATCCAGGGAGTGAGCATCACTTCACTAAACACTCGAGGTAGCTAACCTCTCTGCTTTTACTATTCTAGACCCTACTTAAAATTTGTCACACCATAAAATAATAAAACACTTGAAAATTCAAAATATCAACCTTGCACTCGAACCTCTTGATTACTAGTGCACGAAGACAGGAGTAGGCCCATTGCACGAGCTCCTTAAAAATTGTAAATGTTCATTAAGTATTCATCTTAGTTGATACCAACTGCAATCGCTACTCTTCTTACTCCCAAATCCAACCGAATAGAAGACAATTCTCACTACCGTTGAGACTTTAATGAGGCACTGAACTAGAGCATATCATAGATACTATCGTTATTAAAATATCAAGCATACGGAACCTAAGGTAAACCAGATCTCTCTTCACTAATTTTCCTAACAGTGCTCACACAGACAACAGGTGTGCATCAATATGGGAATGCTGCGTTCCTGAGACGACGACGACGACGGTTTAATTTCTCGTAACGTGTTACAACCGGCACACTCCACCTGTTACTTTTAATAATCTAAGTAGTGGACAAACTGTATTTGCCCTAAATATATCAAATACGGTCTTTTGTAAAATATACAAATTTCTTACTTTGTTTCTGCATTTCCAGGCGATTGTAACATGAAAAAATCGTAAATCTCGATTATCAATCAAGTCCGGATAAACGAGGTTCTAGTGTACTCTAAACATGTAAATACAGAAGATTTAGTTCGTAATTGCGCTTACTGAAATACCCGGCCATTTGTTCCTCATTCGATAGTAGTTTCTTCTACTATTGGATCTATTTGATTTCAATATTCGATTAACTGGATTCTTATAATGAAATTAATCCGATTTTTAAATTATTATTATTATTTATGTATTTACTTTAATCAGAGCACGCCCATTTTTTATTAAAACATTGAGATTTAACACACTTGAAACATGTGGCTGAAGATGATTTCAGGTTTGCATTCAACTGTCAAGCATTATAGTACCAAGTCAAACATTTACTTCAAGGGTGAGTCACAAGAAAATGCTCGTATTACCACAGACTGAGAAAGATTATGCTTTCCCTATATTGGCCCTATGGATCAATCTTCGTATGTCTACTTCCGCCGTGTGGTTTTCTACTTGACCAATCTGCTGTAGACCCGACTTTTTCACATCTGTTTGAAATTTTTGCCAACGGCGAAGTCTAGTTGACTATTCGAAATCCCATGGACTCTTTTTTTAATGTTTTGACATGTCTAGGTAAATTTCATATTTTATTTTCGGCAAAAAAAAAACAACAACACTTTGATGATATATTTTATCTCCCCAACTTCGCGGCGTCGAAAGCAGTACATAAATTACAGACCATAGTTTAACATGTCTGTCATTCAACTGTGACATATATCGAAGAGAAAGTCCAACGACGGAGTTAAAACTTGGTATTCAAAAATTACTAAACCTGGTCATACGGTTTACAGTTAAAGATATTTTGTAGCTGCACGGCAAAATAAATTTCTAGCTAGAAAATCAGTGAACAGTTGTAATTTCGATGTAAAGTTAATAAATATAATATACGAGACAGAAGTGTAAAGGGACAACGAATAATTCTATAACTACTTAAGAAATAAAACAGCAAATTAGAAACAGTTCTCAGAAATTATATATTTATAAAATTTTATACAAGAAAAATGGATCAACCACAACCATTAAATCTTGTTGAACGCAGCGATATCTACGGATTGAACATAGTCTTCAAAATTTTGAATTTCTTCTGTTAATAAATCAACTGATACTTTTTCATCTTCAACTACACACATGATTTGCAACTTGTTAATACCATAACCTACAGGAACCAATTTAGCTGAAAGAAAAAGAAATAATGTTAAATATATACAATTTAAAACCTGTAATATTCTAAAATTGATATTCCACTTATAAAAAAATACAATTCACAGTACAGTAAGATTCAATAAGACACACCTCTTTTAAAGAACCGAAAATTTTCAACTTCGGGGCATGTATCTAGTATTGGTAAGTGCTTGTTCGTTCTTCAAAGGGCAGTGTCGATAAGATTGGGGTAACATGACGTTGTAAAGGATTCATTATAATGCAAAATTCTAAAACAGATGTGCTCAGTTTAAAAAAAAGTCTAGAGCATTGTAAGCCAAACAGTCGTTCATGATCTATCTACTGCTACTCGACCGTAACAGATTTTGGGTAGATCGCGAAATATATCGGCCTTTGGCAGTGAAAACAAATGATCCTAGATCAATATTCTCTTGAGCTGCACGCAAAGTATGTATTTGGTGAAGTGCGTGTATTGTTTGTGGCAATGTTGCTTATAATAATAATAATGAGCGGACTGGAGGAAAATTCCCCCAAAGAAAGATGTGTTTGTCAAATTAACTGAAATTGATGGGAAATTTAACGAACTAACAAATGATACTTAGGACTTGCAAGACAAAGTATCCAGACTAACCACAGAGTTACACAAGTACAAAGAAGTAAATGCTCAACTAAGGCAACAAATCATATTGATAAATTTGAAGGTCAATCAAGGATAAACAATTTAGTGTTTTATAACATACAGGTAGATGTCGGGTCAAATATGGGCTCGAAGCGAGGAATAAGTGAGAGAATTTCTCAGCGAAGAAATGAAAATAGAGACTGGTGGATTCTCGACTGAAAAAGCGCATAGACTCGAAAGACCTAGAAATGGGAACCGACCACTTACCTCAAAATTTGCTCACTCCAAAACACAAGAAGAGATACTAGGAAAGGCGTACAAAGCAAATCATTCAATAATGACAATACAAGACTTCACCCGTCGTGTACGTAAAACTCAATGAAGAACAAAATGATGAAATACCCATGACCAGACGAAATTCCTACCAAAATTGTACAAATATTTACATATCTAAGCCACTAGCCAACATATGCTAACATTGGCCAACTAAACATTGGTCAACTTCCAGAGGAGCTAAAACTTGCAAAAGTACGGCAACTGCACAAAAAACGTAATAAAAGAGACCCAAACAACTACCGTCTCATCTCGATTATGTCAGTTTTTGCTAAAGTACTGGGGAAAAAAATGTGTACGATAGTTTCGTTCTTAGAACATACAAGTGAAATACACAATTGCCAGTTCGATTTTGGGGAAAATAAAAACAAACCAGGCCATCGATTTATTTCTTCATGAGGTGTATGTATATCACCAAAGAAAATAAAATGCAAATACAGGCCGGGGGGCGCTTGCAGCGGTCAAAATAGGTGAGAAAGGTGACTTGCTTTCCGCATTCTAGGTCATAATTAATATTTTCATTATAAATTTTAATTTTAAAAGAGTGAATTGTACAGGTATTGTGAATTTGAAAATTGTTATTAAAGTGACCATTCTTTTTCAGAAAGGTTCCTTTAGTAGACTTCCTGAATTTAAAACATGTCGAAGTAAGCATATTGATGTGAATGTTTGTATATACGACCTAGTGGTTAGCGTCACAGACTACGGATTGAGAGGTCGCGGGTTCGATTCCCGGCACTGCCAAGGATTTTTCCAAGGCTTGTGGGTCTGGCCGGTGCCCACCCAGCATCGTGATGCAATTGGAGAGCTGATATGAGTAAAAGATAGTGGCGATCACAGTGAGAGCTTCGGCTCTCCTCTCCCAACCCGTCTGGTCAGCGTGGGGGAAGTAAACCAACTCCTCTTTCCAGAGAGAGTCCTCATCCAGTAGTGGATCGAATATGGCTGTGATTTATATAGGGTGTTTCAGGACCTCTGTTACAAACTTCGGGAGATGAATCTTCATATCAAAACAAAAATAATTCATATGAACACGCCGCTAGAGGGAGGGCTCCAAAGACGTCGAAAACTGTATTTATGTACATTACCTGAACGAGCAAGTCTGATTTCTTTGACGAAACCACGAGCCACCAGCTCTACAGCAATTATTAGTGTTTGAAATTTATCACCGAAACTACGCATGATAAGGCGCGTGTTTTGACTTGTTTTGATATGAGGATTCACCTCTCGAAGTCTGTACCAGATATATATATATATATATATATATATATATATGTATGTGTGTGTGTGTGTGTGTGTGTATGTGTGTATATATATATATATATAGAAGATGGTAAACAAGGTAGAAAAAAAGGTTTACTTAAATAGTGAAATCTTGAGATTGGAGCACACGAACTTCACAAACACTAGAAAATTAGTACGTTTCGCAATTGCGTTTTCAACTGATAGGAAGGAAAACGGACAGAGCGGACAGGTGCGGGAGTGGTGTTAAGGAAACGCCATATTGCCAATAAAGCTGGGTGACAGTGTATATATAAAGAAAGGATACTTACAACATTAATGACACAGTTAAACACGAATACACACATAATATAGCAATATTTTGAACAGTTTTGTTCTTCAACTTAAAATGTCCTTTTGGCTTTTCTTACTGCTAGTAGTGATATATATTGTAAATAATCGGGACTTCTTGCGAAACAAACACAGAAAGAAAAGATGGCAGAATAAAAAAAATCAGATTTAACCAGAAACAAGAGGTATGGTTAAATTTAGCTGGGGCCCCAGGGTCACCCGTGCTCAGAAGCTGGGGTAATTTTGGCTTTAACTTTTGTACAAGATGTACTAATATACATCTACAGTTTAATAAAGCCCTTATCTACACTGTAACCACACACTTTAGATATCTTTTTGTAAATATGTGAAAACAGGTGTTTATCACAACTACATTTTCCCTGACATTTCCAAGTTTTCCATGTGTGGGAACCCTGTCAGAAATATGATTACATGTCACAACTGACACCTATATAATTCTAAACAATAAGCAGCTGAGGAATTCACGGAGCGCTGTTGGATATCGGTCAGTTAATCTTGATTGGGTACATCATAAACTAGCTTTTTAAGAGAACCTTTTTACTTGTCTGGAAAATTATGTTTATCTCAGTCCATCCACATTTTCACAGAACAAGAAAAAGGATTATCTGGAATTAAGGTAAAATATTAACCTTTTCTTCCCTTTCAATACAAAATGCTATAGAAAAGGTGAGAAATGTAACTAACAGTTAAAAAAGGTGACTAAAGGTAAAAAAAAGTTGACTCACTTCCCGCCCTGGAAATATAAGGGTATTTCTGGATCTCAAGAAGGATGATAATGATTTGGTTGATAATGAAATTTTACTTGATAAATTATACTTGTTTTGAGTCAGGGGAATACCTCATTCCTGGTTTAAGTCGTATCTTTAAAAATAGGAAACAATTTGTTGAAATTGATTAAGGAAAATCGAAGAAAGCAATAACTGACAACCCCTATAGGTCCTATACTTTTCCTGCTGTACATCAATGATCTCCATCTACAAAAACTGTAGTTTGCCGATGACACCAACATAATTATAAAATCTGATTACACATGTTTATACAAGCTGTGTGTTATGACAGAGTTCCCAAAATAAATAATCGGATTTACGGCTTCTTCACGGTCCAAAATTTTTCCATTTCACGGTCGGAAAGTTTATAAAAATAACCTTTACTGACCGCACGATGACAAGAAAAACGGCCCGGTGCGGGAAGAACGAAGCGTGGGAGGGTGAGGTAATGCATACCGCGGCGGTCGGTAGTAGCAGTGGAATGATTCTAGCATGCATTTACTTTGTAAAAATAGTAATAAAAAAAAAGTACTTACAAACTTGTTGAGCTGAGGCACTTCTGTAAAGCATTTCTTTTTTGCTTTGGTGGATTATGCACAACTGAACTTGTCTATCTTTGTATGATAAAATTATACCAACTGCCAAACATTCACAATCTATCTATTTTTAGATTGAATGTTCACTTATATACTGTTCACAGCACATTATTGATAGGCTTATTTTAATTAATTGCCATGCCGATGTACAAAAGAAGTTTTCTTTTAATAAAAGAAATTTATCACCCTTTAACGT
>JAGDQP010059139.1:0-12432 GCA_022664845.1 Lepisma saccharinum | reverse complement strand
TTCATTTGTGGAAGTTTTCTAAGATCAGATAAGGCTGTACTATTCATATTCAAGAATATGCAGAGTGGACCAATGCAATGAGAAAGTTTACATCTCAATGTTTTCTAAGGTCGACTATGATTTAATGGTGCCAAACATGCTTTTTTTCGTTTTACGGCGCTTCTTTCTTGTCGCAGTAAAGCCTTCCAAAATTACGTCAGCACCTCTGTCATCATCTAATACGTCATACAGAGTCGGAAATGAAAAGGTGTAGCGAACATTCCTTTAGCTGTCAAATCACTTTTGCTATACATTTTACTATCAGGCCCGAAAATTCCTGGACAAGATGAAGAGCTTGTTCTTTTTTACTATGTTTCAAGTTATGGAAATCGGTTGTAGTGGGGATGTAGAATGTTTGTTAAAGGTGGCTGTATGAATGAAGAGAAATATTATTTCATTTCATTTCCAGCTGGAATTTCATTGGCTGAGAAAAGGTGAGCATATGAAATCGTTACTGATTGTCCGGTACTGCACACTTATTATTAAGTTAAACATTACTTCATGCAATGTAAAATTTTTAAGGCCCATATTTCTTCAGAGAAAATCGCAATATCCTGGAAAGCCACCACGTAATTTCTTTAACGTTAAAGGAAGTTACCAGTTTCAATTAGTGTATTTGCACACGAAACTATTTCCCTAGTATTGGGTAGTGAAATATATCTATAATTATTTCTGTAAATGTGCAATAAAAATAAATGGTTTTAGTTTTAAGAAAAAGGGCAAGAACCAGGAAGTAATTTATTAAAAGCAATAGTATGTTGAAAGTAAAAGTTACTTGGTTTCCAGCAAAGATTTGTGCTTAGAAATTCATTCATGAAATAAGGAGACAGATGCAGATAAATATCGGATTGCAAGGACAGTGTCATGACCCATGAGAACTGTAGTGACCAGGTGACCCCTGAAGAAGTAACGCCAATTCTCGACGATTATTTTATCGTTTATTATCGGCTGAAGTATGATCTGATAAACTGTGAAGAATGGAGATATTGTACTAGTGATTCGGATGGTCATCAAGGTGAAGAAGATTCCAGAAGTGTCAAAGTCCAGCCTGATAGAAGTGAGAGTTCTGGATTTCTCGACACGAGCCCTCATTGATAGTGGCGCGGACGTTTCTCTGCTCGTCTGACGCATGGAAAATATGGAGTTCTGTTATATCTCATCCCAAGCTGTCACTAGTCGCGAACGTGATGTTGATTGACTACACAGGAACACGCAAAAAGTGTGTTATGGGTGCCGTGGTCTTGCCGCTGACGGTGAATGGTTTGTGGTTGTCATACGTTCTAGGTGGTGAGCGAAATAAATTATGACCTGCTCTTGAGAAAAGGATTTTTAACGTTCTTCAAAGAACATGCCGATTTTGACGAAGACACGTTGAGATTGACGTCGGAAAATGGAAGCACGGTTGGTCCTATGAAGACCATCAAGTTGGGCACTGTGCAATCTATTGGTAATATCATCCTGCAAGACGCCGATTTGCCAGGATGTGAATATTCGTTGTTTGAGCAATCTCCCTTCTGTATCTAGTCAGCGCCGATCGAGGGTGTGAATGCAATGTGTCGCTGATAGAAAAAACTATGAGAGAATGAATAGTGATCTTGAGCACCAAATGGAATGTGATCAAGTGAGAAAAAGTAGTACCACGGATAAGAGTGTTACTCGAGCAACTATCGTCCAAGTTGACTTTTCAAGTATTGTTGATAAAACCTACAACGACAGGTTGTCGAAGGCAATCTGCAACAACTGTAAAGAGGCTCCCTTGCTCAGTGACCGTGAAGAATTGTTGGGAGGAATCAGTGTGGGTGAGGGAGTGGAGAATCAAGTGTGGCAGATAGTAGACGCTGTTGATATCAATGTTGAGGTCAAAGTTATATGAAGTCCTTCGTAAGAAACAGCATGTTCGATGACAAACCGGGAAGATGTAATTTGTTTACTTATGAGATCAATGTTAACACGGATGCAGCTATTGTTAAGCGTCCATACCCGAATCCTTTATGCTATAGGGATCAGGCTAGGAAACAGATCTCGTCCTGGCTGAGACTTGGAATCATTGAACCGACCACCTCACCACATTGTCACCCGTTGGTGAAAGTGAAGAAGAGCCCTGGGGATATACGTCCTTGTCTTGACAGAACTGAATCATCATGTTGACTTAATCCATGTGAAGGTGGAACGATTGGAATATCTGTTCGCCAAGTTAAACGTCTTCCAGTATTGCACCACTGTGGACCTGTCATTGTCGTATTTTTAGATAGGATTGACGGAGAACTGCAAGAAGTTAGTTAGTTTCGCTTATGAAGAACAGATGTATCGTTTTTGCGTCGTTCCATTTGGCTACCGGTGGCTCAATTGTCCACTGCGCTCCAGCGAGTGTTTGGTGAAGCTCTGTATAATGAAATGTTGATATATGTAGATGACATTCATTCCTGGGAAAAGCGCAATGGAGCACATCGATGTCATCGACAGGGCGTTGTCATGCTTGAGTAAGGCCGGCATGACTAAATTTATCTAAATGTAAATTTGACAGCATCTACGAAACTCCTTGGCTTCGTGATCACGACGACGGGGATGTCCAAGGGTGACAAATACGTTGAACAAATTCGCAAGATATCAAGACCCCGCAATGTGAAGGACCTCCAGCGTACCTTGGGACTTTTTATTTGGTGTTCCCGATTCATCCATGAATATGCACGCAAGACAGCACCGCTGTATGAACTCGCCCAGAAGAACCGCAAGTGGAAGTGGCTCCCTGAACATGACGCTTGCTTATGAGAATTAAATTCAGAGTTGGTTAGAAGGTCTTGTTGGCCCACCCTGATCTGGACCTGGACTTCAATATTATTGTCGATACCAGCACCGTAGCCACAGCAGCTGTATCAGGAAAGAAACTGTGAGAAACTTGTTCTTTGATTCGCCGGGAAAGCGCTGAAACCGTGCGAATCAAGATCTATCACAGAACTGGAATTATTGGCAATTGTTCATGCAGTGCGCAGATGGCGGAATTTACTGCTAGGCCACCACATTAACATCTATACCAATCACCAAGCGTTGGTATATTTCCGGCAAATAGAGTACTAGAACGATAATTATATCGTTGGAGCCTTGAGTTACAAGAACTTGACATCGAAGCCCACCATATTCCCGGAATATCCAATGCTGCTGCGGACGGTAGAT
This sequence comes from Lepisma saccharinum, assembly GCA_022664845.1. Classification (NCBI taxonomy): domain Eukaryota; kingdom Metazoa; phylum Arthropoda; class Insecta; order Zygentoma; family Lepismatidae; genus Lepisma; species Lepisma saccharinum. The sequence goes on along the minus strand of JAGDQP010059139.1, from coordinate 9,222 downwards.
TAGGATGAACCAGGATGAAGTGAAAATTGTCAGCATGAACGATTTTAGTTTGATTCCAGGCCCGATTGGAAAAATCAGACTCGAGGAATGGAAGAGGTTTCAGCGTGAAGACCCATGTGTTAATGAAATACGTACTTCTCAGTATTGGAGACGTATCTTGCGAAGATGAATCAGAGGGTATCAGGGGTGTGCATGGTATCCGAGCTAATTACCGATTGGAAAATGGCTTACTACTGAAGAAAAATTTTCATATTCACGACTCGTGGCGAGTGATGGTACCCCACCGATTGCAGGTAGATGTTGTTACTAGTTTCCATGATAATCGTGGACATTTCGGTTTCACAAAGACGTACAGCCTGGTTCTCGAAAGTTTTTTCTGGGACACTATGCGAACCGATATACGAAACTACATCAGAGATTGCGTGATGTGTATGAAAGCCAAGACAGACACTCATCCAATGCCCAATGCCATTTTAAGCGTCAGAGCCGACATACTTTCAATCGATATCCTAGGACAACTCCCCACCACCAGCGAGCGATATGCTTACGTTCTTAGCTGCCTAGACGTATACACGATACCTCGTGACTTATCCGATACGTAATGCGACCACCAATACTATCATCAAGTGTCTTAGCAGTTACTTCATGGACCTGGGGGTTCCCCGGAGTGTCCTTTACGACAACGGACCCTGTTCCGTCAGTAAAATGTTACGCAAGCTTCTGAAAGAGAAGGGTATCAAACTACATCATGCCACCCATTACCATCCGCAGCGGAACCCAGCTCAGAGAGCACATAAATAAATCAATAGGTTGTGGCGCACGTTTTGTAATGAAGATCATCCGCGATGGAGTAAGTGCCTCTTTGATGTCACTCTCCTTAATTATGCAATATCTGAGAATTTGGCCGTCGCTCCTGTGTTGCTGCATCTAAATGAGGACTCCCTCGTACCCATCTTAGAGCGTTTGGGAGTTGTAAAGGTTGCGTCCTCTCAAAATAAGCCATCCTGGAGAGAGAAGCTGATTATGACAGATAGCAGGAGGAAAGCCATAGATAAACGAAATTCAAGGGTGAACGATGGTTTGAGCCAGTAAGATACGATTACAGTCGGGAGTATTGCATTCTTACGTAATCCCATGTTGAGCGATGCGGTGGAACATCGGATCAAGAAAATGCTGAACTTGTATACCGGATTGTACGTTTGTGTCCAGATACCAAGCAAAAAGGTTTTTGACCTCTTCGATCTCCAATCTGTCTTGATTGTTGGTCGGCCTTCGATGGACCGTTGCAAGTTGTGCAGATTTGTGTATAGAAATTCATTCATGAAATAACGAGACAGATGCAGACAAATATCATATTTGATCGACAGAACGGAATGTTACGAATTACACATCCCTTAGGTAAAGTACAAGTTTACGTTGCAGATCGAAGGTTGTTAACTTAGGCTAGCATTACAAAGTTCATCTGCACATAGCATTTTAAAGTCTACCTTGCTCAGCTGGACGAAGTACGAAAAACCACAACATAAGCGAAGGTCGACTCGATTGTGATTGGTGCTCTGTGAGGACACAACTCACGGAGAAGTGAACTGTGACAAACACCAAAAACGAGTCTGACATAAGATACATGACATTTGATACTTTCTTATGAGCTGTTATCAATAGATCGTTCGTTACCATTCCAACTGCTCGTCCACTGTTAGTGACAATAGATTTGGTGCTGCCGACCGAACTCAGCTGTTATACTTGGCTATTGAATATAGAACTTCAACATCATGTGATTACGTTCGGCTCTGTGTTTTATACCCAAGAACTCTGAGTATGTTGCATCTAACATCTTAGACTATTTCTGTATTTCGTATCTCCTCTGCTATCAAATATTCAGATAAGTTGAAAAACAATTAGTTGCAGTCTTTGACAATGTTTTGTCTATCTTAAGTATGGTGACGCTATATTCAATGGTACTAAGTTAACTTCAGTGACGAGTTCGTGCTCAGTATTTATCTGATTAATCTGTCATTTAAAGAATTAAACTTAGTTCTATAAACAGTCCAATTCCCGAGTTTCATTTGTGTATTTGATGAATATCGTATCCTAGAACCAACAGCACAATACGTCTTTGTCATCTTGAGTGCGCTTATTGCCCCTTAATTTATGCTTGTTGCCTTTCACATCAGCTATAATGGAAATCTGGCGGAAGTTAAGGTAAGTGGTGTTTCGCGAATACCCCATATTGTATCCACTTGTGACCGAGGTCACGCGAGCCTCCTTTTGAGCAACACTGCTTTTTGCGGCTCAACATGTTTCTTTTGTTCGCTGCAGTATTATTTGTGTTTCAGTGATATGTGTGCCTATTTATTTATTCATTCGAGTATTCTGTTCGTTTCGTACTTGAACTGTCTCGCTTACGTCATCGTATGTACCCACTTCCGGTGTAGTAGGCGTAGGAAGAAGAGACGTCCAGGAGGGAGATACGAAGACTGTTTTGATGTGAAACTAGTGTATGCGGAGAATTAACTTTGCCACAAAAATTATTATTGTTGGAGGAGTTACTCGCTGAGAGCTGGAGATTTATGCAAGGTTGGATAGCTCGAGGTTTGTGGCTCACCGATATATAAAATTCACCTACCCGGAAACCATTGTAAGTACAAAATTTATATTTTCTTAGACGGTGCAGTTTCGCTACCTGTAACCACTGTTTTGCTAAGGCGGCCGAAGTGGAAAGATTGTGGGCAGAGAAACGCTGCTCGAATTCTTGGGAAATAACATATTTGTATGCAATTGGATCCAGGAGAAGTGTTTATTAATAAGACAGCCTTTGCATGCTTCATCTGGTGACTATTATTTGGTACGGTAAAGTTAAAAATATCCCACCAGGGTGCAAGGCGGAATCCCGGCCGGCCGCATATGGAGAATTGAATGCTGAAACTTTTCAGCACTATATCACGAACGGTGTGTATTTATGCAGGTAGAGAGGTTCATGCATGCATACCATCGTATTTATAACGCGTTCGCAGTGAATATATACGAAAAATCATTGTTTTTAATAACCTTGTGTGACATCACTTACGTTGTGACATCCATTCAGTGTATCGACTTCCGCTCTTCATCATCTTAAGTCGATGTTGACAGCGTCATCTACTGGACAAATTTGTATCAGTGAAAGAACTTAAATATACTGCGTCGATCTTATCGTATTGCGTGTACAGTGTAGTTAGTTTAGTTGTTTGGGCATCAAAGCGTTTGAAAAGAAACTAATCGATGTATGTTGTCTGAACGAGAATGAGGAAAATAACAAATGATGTTTGAGTAAGAGAATTTGCGTGCTTCGCGTGATCTGTATATAATTTTATATGCATCTTTAGGTAAGAATTATTGCTGGTCGACCATTAAAAAAAGATACAGTACTTAAAAATACCTGAACTCAATTCGAATCATTCTTTTATTCAGTAAACTGCTGTAGTGCTACAAATAGTTTTTAATGAGACGTCCATATCGTTAAAAAAAATTGGGATCAAGCAATACTTGTGAAGGTCATTAGTCGCCGAAATATTAACACAATATAAAGTACAGATTCAGCATATTGCTCGATCGTGGAAATGAAGTCAATGCAAATATTTTAAAACTGTTCAAACGTACGATAGTTGTCACAACATAACATTATTTTCATACAAAGGCAATTATAGGTAACTTATCGATATATTTGAAACGTTGCAATCCGTGATTCCAATATTACATTTTTCTAAATCTAGTTTAACTAATTATAGTTGATGGTAAGTGTGTAATTTAGTTGATATTTGTGTATTTAATTCATTGTAACCCTATCCTTTTATTATCCATATCCTCTTGCGCTCATTTAAATATAAAGCATACTCATATTTGTGTAAGTGTATTGGCGTACAGTGTTAAATTATTATTTGCAAGTACAGAAAGAAAGTCTGGTAGTATTGCATGATACGTATCTTACAGAATAGTAAGAAATTTTAGCACTTGATGAATAAGAAGTTACATCAAAGTTTTCTGTCGTTTGTTAATGATTTGAAGCAAAATCAGTTGTTGGGATACGACAAGAGAAGATTCAATAAAGTTTATCAATCCTATACATTTTGCTTTTAGGGCATTAAATTGAGAAGCATGGGTTAAGTAAAGCTATAAGAGCCTTCGACAAGGGTGAATCTTAAAAGGAGCCTCACAAGACACCCTGGCAATAAATAAATCCTTGAATTGACCTCTCTACTTTGCGTCAGAATTAAAGTAGAACCCCACTCAGGCTCAGGCGTCGTGCAATGCTACAAATGCCAACGTCTGGACCACAGCAAACACACATTTTGGTCCCACGACCGCTGCGTCAAGTGTGGCCAAGGTCACGCTACCAAAGTGTGCCAAAAGGAGCCTAAGGCAACTCCAGCAAAGTGCGCTAATTGCAATGGAAAGCACACCACCAGCTACGAAGGCTGCCTAGTAATAAAGGCAGCCAACGCACGCAGACGACCCACAGGTGCAACCTACGCAAACGTAGCAAGGAACAATGAAACAGCAACACCAGCCTCAGCGCAGCCAGATCAGCAGACATCAGACAACACTAGCCGACTTCCAACCCCAATCCACGTTCCCACCAATAGCCCAAAGCCGCAAACAACGAAAACAGACACGCCAGCGCAACACCCAGCAGCAGCAACGAAGACCCCGAGGAGAATGATGACCTCAACTTTTTCGCCATGATCAAAGAAATAAGGAGCTCAAGTCATGAACTCAAAATAGACGGTGTTACGAAATTTTCTGCAAGAACTCCGTCGATTAAAAACACTTGAAAACCCAGACAACAGACAAACTGAAATGGGATTCCTGCTTGCTACTCATCGACGATGGCTACAAATAATCACCAAAAAAGACCCCCGCCAGAAACCTCATCATAGCCCACTGGAAAACCAACGGGATCTTCAAGCAACGCCAAACATTCCAGTATTTTATTGAAGATAACCAAATAGATGTGGCACTCCTCAACGAGACACACCTCAAGCCATTCCACCCGTAACTACACCATCAGAACCGACCGACCCACAACAACTAAAGGAGGAACAGCCATAATAATTCGAAACTCCATCTTATATGAACCTGTCACACTCCCATCACTGCAGCATCTGGAAGCCACAGCCATAAAAATACTCACTCCTCCCACACTGATCCATCTCGCAGCAGTGTACAAGAAACCAGAACTACGACTAACCCGGCCAGATATGGAAGTATTCCAGACTTGGGGCCTCGTGTGCTAGTCGCAGGAGACCTCAACAGCAAACATCCCGCATGGAACAGTCAACGACGCAACACCAACGGCGACCGGCTATACGCATATCTACCCGCGTATAGCCGGTCAAGGGCAAGCCTCGCTGTAAAAAAAGGAAAGTGTTTAATATTGAAGAAAAGTCACAAATAATCTGGCGATTATTTGTGACATCTGGGGGGAAAACATCAGCATGGCGAAGAAATTGGGGGTATCACACTCAATTGTTCCGACAATTTGGAAGGACAGAAAAAATACAGTCTCTTTTCGGACAAAATTCGTTAAAAATTCAGAAATAAGGAAGATATAGCCAGCATGTTTTACCCCAGGACAAATACCCAGTTTGTTACACAAAAAGAGACCAGCAAAATGGGAAGCAGAAGATTTAGGATGGGCATTAACCTTACGGGCACTTTCCAGGAAAGCTTACTTATATTTGAGAAAATTTAAAATTCGTTTACCGTGTCCCTCAACATTTTAGAAATGGACGAAAAATTTTAAGTGTAGTCATGGATTGCTAGAAGTCCTTTGTCTGTTACAAGCGAAATCACTTAGTTTTACATCGCTAGAAAAGTTCACTGTATTATCCTTTGATGAAATGAACGTTGATGGACGAATCACTTGACTCAAGGGACGACGCTGTTATTGAACCCCACAGGTAGCTTCGAACTGGACGCAACCAGTATATTTTAATTTTGATGTGACAATGACCAGCGATCTATTGCATACTATTATCTCTCAAATCGAAGCAACTGATATAAAAATTGTGGCTGCAACTTGTAACATAGGTGCTAAATATTCAAAGGTGTGAAAAGAGTTAAATGTGAATACAGCGAAGTCCTATTTTACCAATCCAGCTGATTTCTGTAGATAGTAAGTCTTCTGCAACACACCACATTTACTCAAATTACTGCTGAAATACCATTTTATAGATGGGGTGATGAATCAGTATTCACGAAAAGAACAATTTCTGAAATGTTGGAGTCAGAAAGGAGAAGTATATATATGTCATCACTTAGAAACTCATCTAAATGTAACGGGAAGAGCCCGACAAAATGTAAATGGCAGCACAATTGTTTCCTCGCCGCACTGCGAAAGCACTTATGTCTATTCTTAATAAGGAATGGAATGCAATTTTATAAAACTTAATAACGATGGGTTTGATGTACTAAATTCAAGATTACCGAAAGATGAGAACGCTCCCCCTAAGAAGTGGATATGGTATAATTCCACCGGTCCCAAGAAAATATTCTAAATCGATTTTTAGAGGTCTGCACATCAATGCGGTTCGGAAGAATAAGTTCTTCTCTGCCCTTCCAGAAAGGTTTTGCCATCTAAATAAAGTCACTTACAGGGTTGTACCAAGACATGAAAGGATTGGGTGCTACTTATATACTTACTTCCAAACTTAATCAAGATTGCGTGGAGAATTTATTTTCCAGAATTTGTGGATTAGGAGTGTTTAACAAGATTATGTTTATCTCTCGTGATGTTTATAATCGCTTCAAATACAGTCCCAAAAGATCAGCAGAGCTGAAAGACTTTTAAGCGTTTGTGCAAGTTAAGCCTAATAAAATCCTTCATCCCAGCCAAACGCGCTGGATGTCTTTCATAGAAGTAGTTAATAGACTACTAGAACAATCGCCTACGCTGAAACTGTATTTCACAAATGCTATACTGAGCGATCAAATTTTAGCTGTTGAATCGATTTTGAATAAACTGACTGATATGTCTACAGAACTGTAAGATTTTCACAGTTCATGTTGCCAATATTCAATGATGTAAACAAACACATGGAATCAGAGTCCTAGAATCCACACATTGCATGATCGCGTTTCGGTGGTCTTTCGAACCTTAGTGTATTGTTTTCTTCAGCCAGAAAAAATGACCAATACAGCTGTAAGTGATCTAGAGTTCAGAGATTCACGAAACTTTTTACCTATTGAGGAAATCTATCTGGAAGGAAAAGTTACAGCAGCCATATACAACAGTCCAACGAGTTTGAATGAGGAAGATGTAAAGCCGTTCAGGACTCGGTATTTAGCAGTTTTAATCGAGGCTGTAATCCAAATATACAAGCGATTTCCAAGTGCTTGCCTGAAATATACGGTACATCGCAACCTAGAGGTCGACCGCGATGGTGAATTAGTGGCCGCAATGATGAACAACCGAGTTTGTTTTCACATCGATGTTGAGTGGAAGCATCGCTGTGGCTCGTGTTCTCATTGGTTCTCTCAAGGCCACGAAGCTCTGCACGGAATACAATCTTCATTTGTTCAGAATTTTGTCTGCAGATGATTGTGTATTTATGTTCGAGAGGTTTTACTACATTGTTGAATTTGATTATGAAAGACATATTAATAGAACAAGTAAGGAATGTTCCAGCAATATGGGATAATAGACACGAACAATCATTAATAGGTACGTTTTGAATATTTGAAAATAACCACCATTTTGTAATTGTAGACATAGAATCATTATATTCACTGTCACTGGAGTACATGGTTTAACTACACTTGAATTTACAAAATCAACTGAACAACGAAACACGCACTGAATAATTTCGCACGCGTCACAGAAATATTTCTCCTCAAACAGAACTTACAGCGAGGACGCGACCTCTTCGGTATGTGCGCCCTTCATCCATCGCGACCTAAACATCGAGATAGCGACCGCGAGGCATCTTCGGCATGTCTTTACCCTAAGAAGTCTGCTCTGAGAATGCAATAACGCTTTCGCAGGTGTTGTCAAAAAATAACCCTCCATTGTTCCTCTGGCGTCATTTTTTCAATTTAGTACAATTTTATAAAATGAATAATAAATATGATCCAAACTGTAATGTTCTCACTCGTAAGAAGTCAGGGTCGACTGCAGAGACTTACGAATGTGTAACCAACTCTTTACAAACCCCCATTCAAATGTTTTACTGATACTCCTTCTTTAATGTGGCGACTTAATACCTTATAACTAACCTCAATATAAAGCAAGAATAAAATAAAACAGTTTTACTATGTTTATCGAAACTAAATTTATTACAGAAAACTGTTATGACGCAGATGACCCGGGTTATCTCAAATTTGTGGCGGACAGTAGCACAGTTTACAATTTTCAATTCGGTAGAAATGTGAGGTATACAATCTTTTAATTTTCTACTTTCATTACCTTTCCATAAGATTTTTTCAGTATCCTTATTTATTTATGTATTTTTTTTTCGTCCAAAAATTTGAAGTTTGCTATACTTCTGCTGGCGAGGACAAGAATTTATGGTTCTATGGATAGACGTTATGTTTTGAACAGGATTCCTCTGCTGACCGATAAGCCGACTTGTTGAGATGGATGCTTTTCACAGCAGGATCAGCGGGCATGTCAGGCGGAGAACAGGCCCTTTCCTGAAAAGCGGGTAAAGAAGAAGACCAAGCATGAATCAGAAAAAACGTACCATAAGGTGGAAATCATAGACAAAAAGATGAACGGAAAGAAAACAACTGGCCCAGGAGAACATTCATATTACACCTCATGACATGGAAGATAAGAACACCGTAGATAAGAGTTGACCAACTATGTGACATACTCAACTTCCAGACGCACAAGGAGATGGCCTATTTTCTTCGCAATATTGGACATTGCCGGTGTAAACAGTGCCATTGTATCATAGTTCAAGTCTAACTCAACATAAAAGAAGATGCCAATACATTTTTTGATTTCATATGAGACAGAGGACTTTTCACGCTCAGAAATGTTACGAGAAATAATTAAATATATACTTATTTGCATTCTTGAAATGCATAAATACTAATATTACCATTCCTTCAAGAACTGAATTTGAGTTAAATATTAATGTTATTATATTGTTGCAGAATATATTAAATTCTAAGTGTAATTGATTTCAATGTTTATCTGTAAATATTTTGGAGGGAAAATGGCGGATATAATTTCATATATTT
>JAGDQP010059138.1:0-12432 GCA_022664845.1 Lepisma saccharinum | reverse complement strand
ACAGTGTGTGATATTATTTGTGTTGTGCAGTGCTTTAATTAAAGTTTACAAGGATACTCATCTGAATTAAACTACGAATAATTAAGTAACTTTAAAAGCAATTGATACTCATTTCTTCTCTATTTCAGTTATCCTAGCGTTTTGAGAGATGCGTTTTAATTAGATTAGGTTTGGTTCGTAAATCTGTAGGCCAGTGGTAGGATTCTTTCGTTAGCTGTGATATGAAAACTTGGGAAAAGAACTATATATTGAATTCTGCAGATACAGCGTTATGATATATGAAGTGACTCCATTAGATGTGTGCAGAGATTATATGCATTTGCGTAATGACACGACGTTTAGGTAAGATTTTGACCGCTGTTCGTTGTGTTCATAATTTTTATTTCAGGAATTGCGATTCCAGACTACAGGTGTGGGCCCTACTAAGGTAAAGGTAAGACATGGTCTTTTGCCAACCTGTAGTAGATTCTTCAAAGTGAGATGCAATTTGAGTCACACATGAATTGTTATGCGTATCATCGTATGAAATTATTCCCAAGTACAGATTTTCAATTCTTTCTTTGACTATCGCTAATCCGAACCAGTTGATACTTCAGAGTATGAACCGACGATCTAATTAAAAAGATTGGAGGTGTCGCCTTATCAGTATTTCCTCCCTCGTTCAAATTTACTGTCTTTTAGCAGCAATCACAAGGATCTGGAATCCTCTTTCCCAGATATTCTTAAATCTGGAAGACATTTCTGCACCGCTCGTCTAGGATGTAGAAAATGTTTGGAGCTAGAGTGTAGTCAGATGTGTTGCGTAGATACTCTACTGGCGACCTGGGTTGTGGTGGTGTTACAGTTTTTGGCTATTCCCAGCCTGGATCTGTGACTTTAAAAGGTGATGCTGCAAATGTGAGATAACCGTTAAATAAACAGAGCAAATTGTACTATCTGATCAGTTTCATTATTTAATTATCTTGGTAAATTCAAAGGAAGGAAGTCTCATGGTTTTAAAAAACTCGATATTGGTATATATGGACCAAATTGTGGATCTATCTGTGGTTATAACTTTTAAGGGTGTATTAGTGAGAAATTAAGTCTTTAAACTTATTGAAAATCATCTTAAGATTCACCGAATAAAAAAATAAAGACATGCTTTCCTTAAACAATTCGTACTAAAAAGTAAAAAACAAAAAATGTGTTTATGCATGACTAAAAAGAAAAGCATGCGGAGTGTAAATTGAAGAATTTATAAAGTATTTGTATATAAGAGCGTGCCTCATGCTTTTCTTTTGGTCATGCACAAACATTTTCTTTTTTTTTTAGTTTTTAGTACAAATTGTTGAAGAAAAGTATACCACAGCGTTGCAGGCTGTATTTATAGGTAATATTTAAACATATTAAAATATGCTTTTAAAATACATAAATATATAGAAATATATGAAAGTTACATTTGAATATTACACCTTAACCCGACTTAATTGGATGTGCAAGTTTTAATTACTGTAAGAATTCGGGAAATGAGCTAAATTAACGTTGCAATATTTGAGAACACCACGAACCATTGTGTACTAAAGAAGAGAATGTAAAAATGCAACGATAATGATGATTCAAAAAACTGTCAATATAATCGGTGAAAATTTCCAGCGTCGACATCGAGTTTTTTTTCTAACCTGCCACAAACTGAAAGCCCATATCAGCTAAATTATACCTTTTCTTTAGGCTCGATGCAAGTTTGTAATAAGTGTTTCTATTTAATTTTTGAAGAGTTTTCTGGCATAAGCGAAAATGATGTATTTGTTTATTTTAATGCAATCATTATGTATGACTTTTTTCATAACAACGTTTAATATAGGTTTTAGCTCTTCAGTGTTTGTTAATTTCGGAAAATGTACTTTTCACTTCACGAAATAAAATAATATTATTTTACTGGCTGATGTATCACAAAATTAAAAACAAATTTCAAAACAATAATTGTGCACAAATAGTAAAATACATATTATTTGTTAATACCTTTTTACGAGATAAGAAATTTCTAAGAATTTATACAAAAAATCTTTTTGCAATTTAAAGACATGAACTTCACAATAAGTACCAAAACGTAATAACACTTTTAAAACGTAACGTAATATTAAAACGTGTACATTTCTTGATCAATCACGAGCTGACTTTGGACCGCGGTGGTTCAGTGATAGAGCTCACTTCTGATGCATGTAGTCATCGGTTCGACACCTGTTCATGCCATGTGTTTTTTTTTTCCTGAGCAAAAACCGTGTGCGAGAAATTCTTCGGGGTTCTCCCGTTTCTTCCCAGTTTATTCATTCCACCAATTCAACCACCATCTTCCATCCGGCCTGAGCCAAAGTGGCCTAAAGGCATTAAAAACTAAATTGAAATTCAAACGAGTTCAATTTCTTGGAGTTTTCGTTTATGGAAAAAATAAACAAATACAGTGCCATTTCCGGGCAGTAATTTTATTTCTTTGAGTAATTATTATTATGCAACGAAACATGATTTAAACTATATGCACTTAACTATTTTAATGTTATTTAAGACAAGGAAAGATGGAGAGCAAATGATTAGGGAATGTACAGTTTAAAAATGGAATCAAGAAATACGTATTAAAATACAACGTGAAAAATACATATGTTAGTTTTTTTTAGTGGTTTGAACTGGCCAATACATACCTAATGCTATATAATAAAAGCGACGATAATATAATTTTAGAATTTATTCATGGGCTTTAGGTATTTCAGACACAGGGAGGGATAGGGTTGGAAGGTAATGGTCCGAGGCCTTGTTTGTATGGATCATCCTAGCATTTGGCTGGTGTGACTTAGGAAACCCCTAGAGAATAATAACTAACTATATGTCTTACGGGGGCTGCAAATTCATCCCTACACTAACAACTTTCATTGCATTCTGTCCTTAGCAAAATCATACAAGTTCTCATTTGGTTCATCTACCTCTCGAAAATACCTTCTAATTTTGTCTTCCCAATGACCTATTGCTCGGTCGTCACAAAAGCCTATTTTCTCCACCAGTCTCCTAACCACAATTTATTATGTTTTCTTCTCCGCATATCAGAACGATATAGCCTAAAATGTTAGTCTCCGTGACTTCACTGTTTTTATAATATTGAGTTTATTGTACAGTCTGTCGAGTTCCTCATTATGAAGTCTCATCCATTCTAAGATATAATTTAAATTTCGCCCACATGCAATATTACTAGGAGCATATACGTTCTGTATATTATTATTATTATTATTATTATTATTATTATTATTTTAAGTTTGCTTATATTATCCTTCAAGAATTTTGATAAAAATATTAAACTGTTAGAGCATGATTTCTCTGATATGTGTTTAAAAAATGTAGGAAAGCAAGTTTTTTTAAGCAAAATATTTAATAAAACAGTGATAAATACGATTAAGAAGTACCAGTTCAGGACAATATATTTCTTTATATATGCAAAGTTACAAGCACGTAAACTCGTTTAGAACTTAAATTTTGTTTTCGTTTTGTTCGTCAATAACAATGACTCGCTCGTTCAACAGGCTTCAGCGGACCAAGGAAATGGAAAGATGGTTTCCAGAGCTGCATACATATACCAGAAATGTGACTATTCTTATGAACAGGAAGCTCACCTATGTTAATTGTAAAGACGGCCTTTTTGCTTAATATTCATAGTCTTAGTTTTGAGTCCTAAACGGATGTATTTATTTACTCGAAATTGCAAAAGATAACATTGATATCAAAATAAGACAAAGCTCGTCGGCTTGAATTTTGATTGTGTAAATACATGTGTAATACGTTATTTTACATTATCATTGCTTATATCTACCGTGAATTTATTATTTGCCAATGCGTATTTGCTCATTTCTAGCTAATTGTCACCATCTATAATTAACAACTTCCGAATTGACTATCATATTCTGGGGATAATAATTACATCGTTTTTTGTCAATGGACTTTACAGACACAAAACTGAAAAAACGAAGTATGTAACTTACCGTCCGAAACAGAGTCCACACACTTACAACTACAAAGTAATATTTGAAACTTTAAATATATAGTTCTCTTCTTCCTTTATATATGATATCATAATCATGCGCGCGTGTGTTTTTTTTGTTTTACTATGGACAAGCTGTTACCATTATCTATATAATTTCTCAAGGTTTTCTCTTTTATTACTGAAAAAATAGGGATATTTTGTGCAAGCTAAATATACTTCCGTGTGTGATAAATCAATCACCGTTTACTTAAACAACAACAAAAAGAAAACGTTTGATCAAACAATATATATGTCAAGGTAAAAATGTAAACAAATTATAAAAATTGTCCAATTGTGTTGATACACTCTTACAAAAACTTTCCTGATAGAATTAGGAACATAACAAACATAGAAACATAATAATGTTTCTATAATACTGAAATATTATTCAAATATGTAACAGATATTCATGTGTAGAACATTATTATTAATTTACCTAGGGTTGTGACCTTTTGATGAATGAATCACGGGACATTCGGAAGAAAATACGGGATAATACCAAATATAAGGGGCAAATCTGAAATAGTCTAAAATGAAAGTAACTAGTTAGACTATGTACTATTATAAGACTATGCACAATTTGAAACCCCCAGCTCATACTAAACAAAGAATATTGATGGGCAGAAAACTCATAGTTCAATTTTGTAACCACACTTAGTAGTAGTATCTGTCATCAACTAAAACAAACAGAAAGGATGATTAATATACGCCGTCCTGCTAGGACCTGCGGATGTGAACAGTCTGCTCGCCAGTGAGGATAATAAAATGTTGGAAATGAGTCTATCACGATTTACGTGTTAGCATTTTTCATATGTTGAAAATACGTTAATGAATTTTTCATAATACGAGATAGTCGCTCATAATAAGGAATGCGTGAGTATTACCTAAAATAAGGGACATACCGTTTTATACAGGACAGGTGGAAACCCTTTATGTCCCTAAACTATTAAAATATGCTTTCTAATTTTACCTGTAATTTCGCGAAACAATTTTTCTTTAAATATTTACAAGTTAGGTGTTAACACAGAAATGGTGTTATCAGAGCTCGTCCCAAAACTGTACAGAAAATCTCGCCTTTCAGTCGGTACATTGTTGCTCAAAGCTTCACGAGGAACACACGCATTTACTCCCTCAATGTCTAACATAGCATCGAAGGGTCATCGATGTCCCTTGTACTGCTAAATGTCATCGAAGGGTGATTCTGCCACAAGAATAAGACTTCTGGTCGAGTGTAAATTCAATGATTTTTGGCTTACCACTCTCTGGTTCAGTAGCTTCACATTGATGAACAGTGAGAACCAATGTGACAGACTCCCTCCTCTTTGGAGGAATGCAGGAATGATGAACTTGATTCCATATTTCCATGGTTTGGACGCAATGTCTGAAATCTCATCTACTCTTTCATACACTCCGACAGTAAAAATTCAGAGCACAGTTATGGATAGAATGATGAAATGTATCAGAGATAGCAGCAGTTTTATCTGTCTTCTTCTATCGCCACGGGTAGCTTTGCCACCAAAGAGAAGACATACAAGAAGAAACAACACTCTTTTCAAATGCATAGCAGCAATTAAATGTCATGACCAGTACCATAAGAGGCAAACATTTCCTTCCAATTTTTATGGTTCGACTTGCATATCCCTGCCAAGTAATCTAAACAGAGCTTTCGTTTCAACAGGATCCGTAGCTGGGGTAAATTAGGTTTTTGTTTTGCAACGCGATGTAACAGATGTAATCTCCACATTGGTAAATTTCACTGCAGTATCAGTTTTGAACCATCTGTAAGATGGTTTCACACAAGAAACGTATCTGTAGAACCCATAATCTTTGCCAAATCTTTTACTCCATTTAGATGGAAAACAATGTTGGTTGCAGGTGCTCATCCTCTCACTGAAGTAACGCTGGATAATTTGTACTTATATCTGCCATAATAAGTTTAAGGGATATCTCCCTGAGCTTCCACTTTAGTACTATCGTCAATGTTATCATCATTTTCACTGTCAGATGATATTTCATTTTCACTGTTATTTCAATAAGTTTTCTCTGTACGTTATTAGCGTCATCTTCAGAATCTTCGTCTCTATTTAGGATTACTGCTATATCATCATCTGTTAAATGACTTCCTCCCACCATAACGTCTGGAACAGATGGAAATATAGCAAAAGACCAACAACAATTCCTCATCTAGAAATAGTTACATAAATGGTGTACTTGTGTTCCGCGGACAACAGCGGTAGATGAGGTCAATAGTGAAATGCTCTTGGCAGGCATAAAGTACAGGTTTGTCGGAGAAAGTGAAGGCAATCAGTGTATTTGTAGCGCGTGTTCCAGTGAAGTCAAAGTGGGCACGATAAGGGAAGATCAAGTTGCACTTCGTGCAGTAGTACGATTTTTTTTAAGTATTAGCAGAAAAAGCGGCATCGGAGGAAAATTGTCGTGTGGAGAACGAAACAGTGGTGAATGAATCGAGTTTCCCGTTGGTTTACCAAATTCGCTGCAGGTGACACCCGCCTCGCTGACAAGTCCCGTACAAGAATACCACCGATATATACGAACGATTCTCTGCACGATGCTGTGAACACGGCATCACAATACAGCAAATGTGTGTTAGCGAGAGTGGTTGGGTCATCCAAATCTACAGTGTACTGTCGTTTGCATGATATGAATTACACCAAGAATCAACCCCGACAAAGTCCGCACGAGCTGACAGAGATGCAGGCCTAGTTCAAAGCTGCAATCAAGGTCGTCCCGTAACAGGTGAGCTGTATTCTGAATAATTACGCCTAGTGTATACCATTCAAAATTAGAAACACTCGCCATTAACGAGGAGGAGAATTATTATGCTGCAAATTGACAATGCTCCATCTCACTGGCTTCGATTAGTGACCGACACCCTGGCTGAGATTGATGGTATTGAATTGTTACCTCATCCTGCCTATAGTTTTGGCATTGTGCCTTCAGATTACGGTTTGTCTCGTTCTCTCTCACATTTCGTGTGTGTTCGGCACTTTAATTCCTATGATGAGTTGAATATAGTTTCTCGTGAATAAACCTGCCACAATAAATCAAATGCGGCGAGGTTTTCATTTCTAAACCTGCCACTTGGTATCGCCATAGTAAACGAACATGGAGGGCTGCACTTTGCTGAATATTGTCTGTCTTTGTTCCTGATCTTCTCTTTTTCATCCCCTTCTTGTATGGCGCAGGACTTTTCGGACAAACTGGTATGAATGGATAGATGAATAAATGAATGAATGGATGTTGGTCTTAGACCTAAAGCTCTAAAAGATATTATATCAGTTTGCAAGAATTTAAAAAAATAAATAGTATAGCCTGAAGTAAAATAAATTTAGACCTCAGTCATACAATGAAATTTGACTTAAATACACTTGGAATTGATCTATACCTAAGATGGGAAAATAGCAGTTCTGTGGAAGAAACGAGTCAACGAATAACATATCATTCCTGACAGGAGCAGAAATTTGAAACTGATCGTAATTTAAAACTGATTTGTATGTAATCTATAACTCCTTCATAAAAGACAAGAAGAAGAAGTGAATTCGCAAAAGATTGTCTGAAAACTGTTTCTATATGAAACAAGGGTGATAAAACGCTGGAATACAGTGTATCAACTCCCTTCCAGTCATAAGGCAACCATTTTCGAAAATTTCCACCAAAGTGCAACGTATTCTATCGTTTAATGCTTTGATGCCACTTTGTCACCTGGACGAAAACAATTATGCTTACATTCAATGACCAATTGAAAAAGAAAGGAAAAGTATATTAAACATGGGCGACGTACCTTTCTCGGCACTTGAAATTAACGTAGAAGTACACAGGGAAGGACAGTATTTTGTGATTTCCGCAGCAGGATCAGGATATGACCTCAGCAACTTTTAGGTACGCCATATTATAACCAATTAAAATTCTTCCAAAGATCGTACACCCGTTTCCTGAAACTATCGGAAACTTCCTGTTAGCGACACTTCTGAGCAAGGAAGTCCCTGGGAGGGTACAGTTTGTTGCGATTTTTTAACTAGGTGTATAAGGTGGTCTCAGCTAGCTGTTGATATGTTGTTGAACGAATTAAGCCGCTTCGAACAAAAAATACTCTTTTCAGCACTTAGACCCAAGGATTATAAACATTGAAATTTCTGAAAGAGGACATTTTGTCGCGATTTCTCTAACAATGGTTGGAAGTGTTGTCAAATATCTATTGATATGTAGTAGAGCTAAGTAGATAGAACTAAGCTTTGTCGAAACAATCGGCAAGTTACTATTTCCAAAACCTATGTATATGACACTTTATAATATAGACAATTTTGTCACGATTTTTGCATTAGAAGTAGGAGGTGACCTCAGCTACTTTTTGATATGTTGTAGACATAATTAAGCATAGTTAAAGAGCCCATAAGCGTTTGCTCAAAACATTCGCTGTTTACTATTAAAGGCACTTACGTGAATGAGAGCCTCTGGGAGGGACAATTTATCGCGATTTCTGGATCAGGGATAGGAGTCAATCTCAAATATTTTTGAAGGACTTGAACATGTAGTAGGTCTAACTGGTACTCGTCGAAAGGGCCTACAATCCTTTCCAGTAATCCTTGTTAACATACTG
This sequence comes from Lepisma saccharinum, assembly GCA_022664845.1. Taxonomy (NCBI): domain Eukaryota; kingdom Metazoa; phylum Arthropoda; class Insecta; order Zygentoma; family Lepismatidae; genus Lepisma; species Lepisma saccharinum. The sequence continues at coordinate 3,775 of JAGDQP010059138.1, read as the reverse complement.
TTTTCTGTACGTATGCATATGGATTGGAGGAAACATGTATGGTTATTAATCACCTTTTTTTTTATTCTTCGGGTGAACCTATAGTCATTTTCGGAAACCGGCAAATTGCCGTTTTTAGCACTTATGCTCAAGAAGATCTGAACTATAAGAATTCTAGAAGGTGTGTTGCTATTTCTATACTAAAGTAGGAGGTGACCTCGAACTGGTGATATGGTTTTGGCGAATTAAGCTTCGCCAAAGGAGCCTATAATAGTTCAAGAGAGACATCGGTAAATTACTGTGTTCAGCACTGATACCCACCGGAGAGCATGTGAGGGGGATGTTTATTACAACTTCTGGCTCATGGGTAATAGTTAATCTAAATCATATTTTGATATGTTTTGGAGCTAACTAGGCTACATCGAAAGAACCAGCAATCGTTGCCACAAAGCAAAAATAAGGTGATCATCAATTAAGTCAAATAGCAAAGAGAATTCTAGAAATCACAGAAAATGATATACCGCACTATAATTGGCCTAAGTAATTAATCACCAACTGTTTGCATTGCCCTTATTTCGTCAAATAGAAGCTCTTTAACACACGAGAAATCTCATCCTTTTTAAAAAATGTGTTCAACATTCCCAATAGCCTCTTCCAGTCATAGGCGATCATTTCTTGCAATGAACAAATCAATATATTGTTAATACTATAAAGAGAAATTTTGCAACCATTCCTTTTCATTTATTTTTCCCTTCGCCAGCGTAACCTCATACAGCGTAATGCCAAGCTTCACGGAACCGCTGAGTGGCTCTTGCTATACACAACTTTGATTAAAGGATAAATTTTCGGTGCCTAGAATGCTAACTAAACTGCTGGTTTCAAGATATGATCTTGACCGAAGTAGCTACGTATTGTCCATGTATTTAAACTCATGACACAATTTTCCAAAACAAACCATGTGGTAACAACATGACAAGTTACGTTATTTATAACGACCGGATTTAACAAGAAATATGCACTTTCCTGTTGGTTAGAGTCAGGATGGTATGGTGAAGAAAACACTATTTCAGCATTGACTTAGTGCTTGGTAAACAGAACGACATTGATTAATCCTTGCACTTAACTTACTACTACCACGCAACAGAACTTCTTTCAGGATTAAGCAAACACGCGAAAACATTTATCGTATCCTTAATAACACACATAATCATTGATATAGTCTACAAAAATAATAACAAAATTAAATACAGAAAAATCTTGTGCATCAAAATAAAATACAAATTATCCTTGACAAACAATATAGAAGGAACTACGCATGAGCGTGCGGGATTACGGCTCTTAACAAACTTGATTCTTTATTCGTGGAAAGTTCGATTACATGTCCTTGCAAGAGCTTGCTATGTGTATTAAATCGTTCATTTGTTTAGCCAAACTACATTATATTTACGAAAAACTTGGTCTTTCGATGTCCAATAATAATGAAGTTCGCACTTGATTTCAATTGGCGAGTGAAGGAGGGGGCACTGCAACTACTCCCTCGTCCTTGGTTCAAACAATGAAGTCTCTTGCCGTGTGTCCTTCCCTGCTAAAATTCAGGTTAAATAGCAACTCCAACACCGTTCAGAAATAATACTAAAGCCCTGTCACTGGATAAGTTATCATGGAATAAAGCTGCAACTTCCACACAACCACTAGAAATATACTGTCAATTTGGCTGGAATGGTACACGTTAAACAGCAATCAGCAACTTGTGCTTTGGTTTTCGCTTTTGTTCAACTAAAAAAAGTAGCAGGTTATAATATGTGAAAGGAAATATCATGTAAAAGGAAATAAATATCTAAGTAAGTTAGTGCCATGAACCATCATGCACATTTGTTAACTTGGAACAAACTTTCGTCCACGCTATTACACTGTGAACTCTAGTGTCCGTGGAATGTATTCAGCCGCCAAGTTAAAAATGCGATTAAACATGCTGCATGCAAGCTTTCGAGTCATGCTTCCTGTTTTTGACTACAACGACGTATATTTTAAAGTGACTGATTGTTATAATGATTGTCAGCACATAAAGAAATGTTTTAAGTACATACACCGTTTGCAGATTTAAACATACGATTTAACATTCATTCCGCGTTAACTTCACTTACAAACGCAGAGTAAATACTTGCTTTACCAGCATGGAGTCGACGTTCCGAAGTCTACACTGCTTCTGATTAAATTTCGAGTGGAAAGCACACCTCGAGTCGATACCCGACAGATGGCTCTGAGAACAGTCTACTTTTAGTTGCGTGTGTACAATAAGGTTTATAATCGTAACTATTACATGAACTAATTGGACCTTAACACTAATTGTAAAACAAAGGATAAGTATGAATCATCAACTAGGTCGCAATACACTACCAAGTAAGGCAATTGGCATGAAGCAAAATCAAATGTTGGTGTATTGCTTGACATAGGAAAGTCGCGCTTGATTCAGCATTACATCAGAAAAGGGATTTTCCCGACTATTTCCACAAAGCTAAGAAATTTCCCCAGTAAAGCTAAGAAACTTCCAGTAAAATCTAAGAACGTTATTACAAATGAAAATGAAAGACTTTGTTTCACATTATGAAAAATGTATTAAAATAGTTTAATTTTTACAATAAACACCAAGTATTCACCACATTGCATTATTAAAACATGTTTGTTCCCCATAATAACTCTTAATTAACCGAACGTAATTAAAACAAGGAAAATGGATTTTTTTTTTCATTTTTTTTTCTAAAGTCAATATAAGGATGTGGTAAGCCTATATTTTTGGTCTGGCTCATATTGTTTTACTTCAATCATTAGAAAATATTTTCCAGGATATAACGCCACGTTTGTGCTTTGTTTCTTATCTTCCATAATTATTAGACTGGACGGATATATGCAAATGTAAGGTGCATTTTATAGTAAAAGCTGGGAACATCTTTTTTTTTACATGATTAAGGTATGCTGAATTTGATTAAACCGGTTCCCAAGCCATATTTTCAGTATTTAACCTTACATTTTGTAAAAAAAAAAAAAAAAAACTCAAATTGCCATATTTAGACGATTTTGTTGATCACGACAATATATTTTCAAAGAACTTTACGATGTTAACATGTTGATAGTCCTATAGGAGTGTAGATACATCCCATATAACAGTAATACAGGGATATTATGAAAAATAATATTAACCTCAGTAATATACAAAAAGAGGACAATTGTAAACGTTATTAAGCAAGATGTTCAAACTTTACAAAATTTTTCCAACTGATGTGTCATATTAATAACGAACAGCATTTATACTCAATTTTTGCTAAACTACATAACGTTCATACAAGGATTCCCATTTAGATAATGGCTCTGATGATGACAAGCATAGATTGATGTGCACATTATTTCCGATTTGCGACATTAGCACCTTTGAGTCACACATTCTTTAATACATCTACATGAAATAATATCGAGGCAACTTTCAGGGATTGGACTCAATGTCATCGAAATACTTTCAAGTCCTCCATCATCATGCATACATCCATTTCACACAGGATCAGGAAGGTTAGGTATGGCACAATGGGGAATTTCTCCACACCATGGCCTGGTAGTGTACCCTAATTAAATGGAGACGAAGGGCATCACTTGTAGGCGGCATTTGTCCTGGTTTGCCAGTTCTGGAGAAGAAAATATGTCGTGCAGAATCTACAAAGCCTGTGCTATATACAGGTTAAGTCAAAATGATGTACCCGATTTCATAAATTTATTTTGTGAAATATAATGAACATATCTGAATGTA
>JAGDQP010059136.1:0-12433 GCA_022664845.1 Lepisma saccharinum | reverse complement strand
GTTTTGCTGATGATTCGCTCGTAGTTTGTTCTTGGGATGCTGAATTTCATTTTTCTCTTAAATAGATTAAATACCTTTCATCCGAACCTTAAATTTACGCATGGATTAGAGTTTGGTCAAATTAGTTTCTCAGATTTGGTAATTTATCAGGAAAATAACATATTTTAAACCATAGTTTATAGGAAACCTTCAGCAAGTTATACATCCACCAACAGTCAGGTTGACCTCTAAATCTAACATTTGGAGGAAAAAAAAAATGCTTAGAACTTCAAAATTTCTTCTGATCTTTCCGATTTAGAAACTGAAATTAATTAATTTTGTTCTTTTGACACACAAAATTGATACGGTCATAATCGATTACTCAAATAGCATCTTTTTAAAGCACACCTCATGAAAATAATATTAAAAAAGTGTCTGTCTTTATCCCTAGTACTACCCAACATGTTTAAAAGGTTTATAAAAGATTCAACATCTCTGTTTCAGCCTAGTAGCTATTTTTTTTTCCTGCTTCAAATTTTCATGGAGCAACTTTCAATTGAATTTTCATAATTATTATCAAGGTTTCCAAGTTTAGAAAAGTTAGGTAAAAATTTGTTGAAATAGTGGCACTTTTGTAGACTTCTCATTTGCTCAAACCAAGCTCATGTCACTAAATACTTTTCAGTGACGGTTGTCAAAATTCGTAGCATTTATATTTTGAACTTCGGTAAAAAAAACACTTTATTTTATATGCGCCAGCCTAGTAACTTTTGACTCCTGCCCGTCACGAGTCGACTCTATACACCTAGTTAAAATCCACAAACATCATCCATGTCCCTGGTGGGATTCGAACCTGTGACCTTCGAGTCGTTGGCCTAATTAATGCCTTAGACCGCACAGCTACTCGGTCAGCTGATATTTTAAGCTAAAAGACAAATTCGCACTTCTACATATGGTAGATTCTTTAATTTGACAAAAGTTACATTTGTTGAATATTTTGAATGTCCCTCTCTTGTCCTAATTCCGAAACCTTCCGTCCCTCTTCCTGTCCTTCCTTTGGACGATTTTCTTTTTAATTTTGTTGCCAGTTCAGTATTCTTAAATTACATTTAGTTTCATGTTATATTTACAAACTACCTTACTTTAAAAGTTGGAATGGAGGAAACTTCCGATTTTTATACACCAAGCCTCTGTAGATGCATTAATATACCATTAATATTAAAGAGTAAAAAGTATGTGACAGGGCGTATATCACAGGGGATAGCTTTACCCTTAAAAAAAAAAAATCGTTCGAAGGGAAGAAAACTATGTATAATAGCAATGCTGGAATTTGAAAGCATGATTCCTTCACGGCAAAACAAAAAGGGAAGGAACAAAATTTGCTATTCCTCAGAGGTAGGTGGGAAAACAAAACCGTTGGTTCTCTGATTGCTGATGGTTTCAGTTTGTGGTAGTCAGCTAGTGGCAGTTATTACCAGGGTTATCTATTGCATTTCTTCTTGGAATATAGTTTTTGGCAAAGAGATGCAATCATTCAACGTTTCCACATTGAAATTTAATTTAGAATCATGTGTTAAAATAGCTTTCTTTCTCTCAACTTGAGAATACTTAAATTAGAATAATACCAGCTGTCCCGTAAATTTTGCACCATGCTAGTATGAAAAAAAAAGAAAGAAAAAAAGAAACATGACTTAACATTATTCCGCAAAGTACGAGCCAGAAAGTTGGGTCACCGTCAACCATCTTTCTGCCAGAAGCTGATTTTGTTGCCCTGACCAGGATGGTGATTTTTACGAAAAAAAAGGGGGGGGGCACAAACAAGCTCATTGTATCTCAACAATCATTGAACTGTCTCACACAACGAAACAAACCATAACCCGACGGGGCAGTGTCGGGACTTTAGGCAGGATGGGGTAGCACCGGGATGCCCTCCAGTTCTACGATTATTTTTTGCACCATTCGGTCGGGTGCGTTGTCGTGTTGTAGCAAAACTCTCTTTCTGTTCGGCGTGGAGCGTACAAGCCTCGGGAACAAGATTAGAATGCATAATCCCATCAACATTCAACCACACACCCAACATCACCTTTTTCCCAGTCTGTCCCGTTTCACCTGGACTTGAGCTTATCCATTGTTTTCTGTTCTTCGAGTTACGCAGAAACACCCACTTTCCATCCCCTGTAACAATACGCTCCTAGAATCGAAGATCCCGGGGATTTTCCAACAGTTGTTGACGCCTCCTGCCCTGTCAGCTCATGCGGACATTGTATTAGGTGCTTATTACTCTAATCAAGTTGCTGCAACAGATGTTGTACTTTGTTTCTTTTGTACACCTTACACCTTAGAATGTGGCTAACACACGTATAATTGCCCGCGGGTCGGCCATGACTGCCTTCTGAAGAACTGTGTCATTCAACAATGGTGGTCTTCCGGGTCGTGGCTAGTTGGTAAGACTCGTGTCTCTGGCACCAAAACATTTGAACCATCGGAACGCTGTGAAACGTTTTGTCGTCCCTTCACCCTCCATTTCACATATTCTTTTTTTTTTCACAAAAGGCGAAGCACATCCGAATAGTAGTTTTCTCGTCAGAGTTGTTTACCTCTCACACTCTGAACTGATTACTGAATTCTTATACAACCTGTCGGTGTTAACACCCTTGCTCTGCTACCTCTCACCTCACGACGGTGAACTGCAGTCAACAGCGGGTGCCCCAGAGCATCGTCCGCTTTACGTTATAGTTCGAGTTGTAGTCGTGCGGAATCTATAGAAAAGCCTGGTATGAATATGAGAACGTTGCCTCAGAAAAAAAAAGTGCGATTTTAATATGAAAGTAAATACAGGTTAAATATATTACAAATAAGGTGACGATGGGAAGTTAAATGGAAGCAGCAAAGGAGGGTATTATAAAAAGATAATAGATTTCTCTATTTAGTTGCATTTTTATGACCTAACCAACGGGTAAAAAAATCCGTTGAGAAAATACAGAAAATGATTTCGTTTTTTGTTATCCCACCTCGAAATTCTCTTAAATCAACTTCGGTCTGTAATTTAAATTCGACCTAGAAATATATACATTGACAAAGAAATAAGAAACTTCCGCCTTAATGCGTCCAGTCTGGGGAATAAGCTTTGATTTCATACGATTTTTCGTCATTGCATTTGTCCAGGGATCAAAAATGTCCATGGCTTCGTTGGTACCTTAACCCAGCACCCTTACTATTGTATCTACATTTGATGAAGTCTTCTTTCGTAATCTTCAGGGGCTTATGGGGATCGTTAGATGCTTGGAGTAATTCCACTGAATTAGAATTATCAGTCATTCAGTTCTATTACCTGATAAGCTTGGACATAGAAAAACAAGCCGGACCAGCGAGCTAACATGTTTTTATCCAGTTTCATTACTACTGGGCAAAGAAACGTAGCCAGCGTAGCCACTTCTTACGGATTATATAGTTACTTTTTCAGAATCACAGAAGTAAGCCAACGTAGCCACATGACAGTGTTATCCATTAAATTTTCATAAAGTGTATTTTCGAAATAACTTAGTCAGTTTCCTTAACAACATTGCGGGAGGAGACCCGAATTGAAAATTGTATTTTCTTACGTGTGTTAGTAGCTCTCTGATGAACAGAATGACGTTTTGTTTGCTCAGTGCAGATTTGAACTGAGAAAGAATCTACTTTAAGTTCGTGTTTCTTAGTTGAAGTTTGCAGTGAGCAAAGTATCATTTAATTGAATTAAGTTTCAAACAGTTCAACTTGGTGCTCTTAACACGAAATAAGTAAATACTGTAGCAGACTTTTTTTTTTTTTTATTTCTCATCATCCGTTGTTTATAGTGACAGTGTTCAGATAGATATTATAACTTGCTTTTATCAGGTAGTTTCTACCAACTGAGCGATTTAGGGAAGTTATTCAGTCAGTTATTAAAATTTTTACGTTCTTCTTTTCGCGTAGCACGTACAAATATTCATACGTACATGTGTATGTGTTTATGAGGGACAGGTTGTAAGAATAATTGCGTTGTAGTTGAGGTGTAATGTTACGGGATTCTACTGTTTTGTTGTTGAGAGAGCGGGAAGTCGAGCCCAGTGTTTCTGTTTCTCGGCAAAATTCTAACTCAGCAGCGACATCTCCGAACTGAACTTAGTCTGACCTGGTGCAATTTCTTAGATTGTTACTTATACACTTGGCACCAGGAAAGTCCAGTTGAGTTGAGTGCTGCTGTGATTAATTTCCAGTCCTACCAGGCAAATGCTGGTAGTGTATATTCTTCGGCAACTTCCTTTCTCCGACATAGTGCTAGGCACATGTTTAGGTCTTGTAACTCGGAATTAAAAATTAAAATAAATCATGAGATGCATCTGTGTCAATGTGGATGTTGCTTTCGTACACATGTCATGTATCTCAGAACTTAACAAGTTCTAAAAGTGAAAATAATAATATTCAAGAATAGAGGGTAGAATGATAGTTTTGTAAGCAAGGTATTAGAAATATCTGGTGCAGAGTGTGGTTCTTAGTGTAAGTGTAAAGTTTGTTTGTGTTTAATTAAGTTGTACTGACCAAGAATTGAAATTGTTATATTAATAATAGTTCATATTTTTAATTGTAAATGAAAATTTAATTGATGTTTTATGTTCACTTAAAATTTATTCATATGCAAATCTTGAAAACTGAATTGATCACCATTTTTTCTTTGTTTCCTAAGACATGGGAAGATATATCATCGTGGGTAGAGGAGTGCCAGAGGCAGCAGGAGAGAAGTACCGATGTAACAGCGCGGCAGATTCACGAGAAGGCAATTGGCTCTCTAGCAGAGCTTACTGCAGTAGCTGTTGAACAGTTCCATAAGGCAGCTGAACTTCTAATGGTAAAGGAAAACCGTGATGTTGAAATAGAGGCAGAAAATCTGGTCACGTAAGTAGAGATCATGTACATTTCTATATATGAGCAAGAAAAATTTATAGTATCATTTCTCGGTAGTGGCAGGTTATATACTGAACTTTATTTGAAACCGAAGTTCAGAACTTTCTCTTTTATTCTTTTCGGAACGGAAAGGAAACCAAAGCGATGAGAAGTTCTTGAAAGATTTGGTCTAGATTGATCTTTGCTCTGAGGCTGTAGTGAAGGCCACCACACCTTTCAGAGACAAGTAGATTTGTTTGTTGTTGAACCACAGAAATAATATATATAAACGCTTGTGTTACGTCGTTGTATTATCTGTTGTAATTGAAGTTTTTGATTGGTTGCTAGCGAAAACGTAACCTCAGAACTTATACTCGGTGGCTATATTCATAGGATACCTATCTAATATTGTGAGAGTTCTCCCCTACTTCGGATAATAGTCGATATCATGACAAGGAGTCAACGAGCATCCGAAATCTGTATAGAGATATCGCTTATACTCATATTATAGCTCATAAATCCGTATTCCTCGGTGGAGCTGCGTGAATGGTTCTGTTTAACAGCATTATACATGGTCCACATAATTCATATGCGGAGACATATGCATCTAATCCATTATCCCAAAGCCTGTAGAATGCTCCTTCAATCATTTCCGGCAGTTCTGAACTAGTTGTTATAAAGTAAAATAGCCGAATATTATTTTTAAAATATAGTTAAACTGTGGCTTATTAAATAGTCTGGTGGTAGTTGCTGTCTAGAATTAATGAATTTTGTACAAATATCGAAAATTCTTAAGTGATAAAGTCTGACGAGTGGTTTGAACCCTGAAACCCTAGAATTCAATTAAGAACAGTCTTACTGCATTCGTTCTTGGGCTAAAATTTTAGTAAATGTGTATTTCGCCTAAAGAAGTCCGCTTGTGGCGTCACCCAAATTCCTTAAAATGTGGATAGCATTATATAATCTTTTGGTCACCTATATCAACCCGAGAATCGATTAATATAAAGTCACATTTGTTTCATTTTAATTATATTGTTTGCCTAAGTATTCTACATTTTCTTGTCAACTGCTTTATGATCCAGAGAGTTGCATTTATGAAGTATATTTAAATACTTTTGAATTAAATTTTTATTTCCAACCATGTTATAGTAGAATGGCATATGTGCGTGGACATTTTACTCATGACATGAATACAAACGAACAATTACTTTGAGAACTATTTACAAGTAACAGTACAAGTTTGTTCTGGAATTTAAAAATTACTTCTTTGTTTGCTAACATTGAGAGTAGAAATGAACTGTAAGTTTAATCTAAGCCATTCCAGTGTCGACTACATTATATTTCTTTATCAGCTAGAATAACTACTGATTTTCCTTTTATTTTTGAAATAAGACAGAACATTGATAGGTGTTATGCGGATGTTGTCTCTGGGTCGTGTCTAATAGAGAGGTATGTCCTGGATGATGATGAACTCTATGATTGAATTGCTGTGGTAGTGAACATGGAGGAATTGCAGTTTATTTATGCAGTTTGCTTTGATTTGTTTTATTAGTTATTAATTCATTTCTGAAAGAAACATAGTATTTCTTTTGATTCCTCTAACTTTGCTGCTGTTCATTACAGCAAGTGACGAGGTTGCTTACAAGAGTGAATATATAAAAAATATTTACTAAATAATACAATAAATACATTGAATAATTCTGATAATATTTGTGCATTAAAATATTTCTTACTGTAGTAGAAAGTAAATTAGAACTATTTTTCTGTCGCGCAAGCTGCCTTGGTAGCCGCTGTATAGAGGTATATAAGGCGTTGTATGTGAGCTCACTTATTCTTGGACTCCTGGCCGAGACGCTTATGAAGAGCGGTCTGCGGCGGTAGGCCATCGGCTCGAAGGTACCGGGTTCAAGTCCCGGCATGGGTGTGGATTTTAACTGGCTGTCAATGGGCGAATCGTGACGGGCCGAAGTCCAAAGTTACTAGACTGGCCCATATAAAAATAAAGTTTACCAAAGTTACGCTTATGAACCCTTAATAAATAGGTCAATTGTTTTCAGTTGTCTCCTTCCTTGCTTCCTTTGCTAGGCATAATTCTTTACATAATTCGTGAGGGCGAGACCATACGCTGCACAAATACAAGTATTTAGTTTGTTTTGGTTATAGTTCCGACTAATAATTTTACCTAGACTGTAGGGTACTCCAGTCAAGATACATTACATGCTTTTTTACGCTTACCGATTCAAGTCCACTAACATGCTGGTAGTCGTGCCAGTACACGTTGCGGTTTCTTTTTATATGTAAAATTTAATGAAGATCTTTCAGCTTGTCTGTGAAGCTGGAAGTGTAAATATTTTTATTTGTATTTCTAGTTACGGTCGGCTTTCATGTGTTTCTGATTTTTTCCTGTGTAATATAACACTTGTCAATCCGCCAGTTAGCCGTCTGCTAGGTAGTGTTCTGTGATTCGGTAACAAGCTTACATTTATAGGGTGCTGGAGCATATTTATTTAGTGCGATTTTTTCATTACAATTTGTTGTTTGTCTCCTCTGTTATGTATTGTATTTTGGAGAAGGTTCTTATTTTGTTGTTATGTAGTCCTAATTATTTATTGTAACACGTTTGCAAGAGACAATATTCCAGCCGAAGTACAAGGTAACCAAAAATGTCTTTGCCATTCTAGAGCAGTGATAAACAAAGAGCAATACAGTGGACGGTTCGTACCTTTAGGTTTCGAAGTAAGCTCCATCAGCATCCAACACCTTTTGCCAACGTTCCTGCAGCTGCACAATATCCTGGTGATAAAAGTCGGCGGTCTTCGAGGCAAAGAAGTCCGTGAGTGCGTTCCGCAGGTCTCCTTCATTGGCGAAGGATCTCCCACGGAGGTGGTTGTCGAGGGAATGAAACAGGTGGTAATCTGTTGGCGCAAGGTCCGTTGAATATGGTGCATGGCACAGTGTCCCAGCCAAGTTGCTGAAGGGTCTCCCGGGTCCTCTTTGCGACATGTGGCTTGGCAGTTTCGTCGAGGAACAGCACATCCTTGCGATTCACCAATGCCGGCTCCTTCTTCTGCAGTGCACCCTTTGCAACTGCTGTGAGTAGAGGTCAGCAGTGATGGACTGACCAGGTGGAAGGAGCTCGTAATGCACCACTTGGCGACAAGTCCACCATAGAGAGAGCATAACCTTTCGTGGGTGCAGAGGTGGTCTTGAGGTATGGGGAACAGGGTCACGTGGCAACAACCAATGTCTGGTACGCTTGGGAGTGTCATAGAGGACCCACTTTTCGTCACCAGTAAACAAGCGATCAGATATGGGTGTGTTCAGGTGCCGAGTGAGCAAAGACAAACAGGCTGTCACTCGTTGTTCCTTGTTGGCTGCCGACAGTGTGTGGGGTACCCACTTGCTTCACGTGTATGACTTCCCTATCTCATGCAGGTGCAGTCTGGCTGTTTCAGCGGAAACATGGAACCTTTCTGCAAGTTCATCACACGTTAGACCACTGTCCTGGATGGCTGCTTTTAGGGCCTCGTCATCCAACGCATGTGGTTGTCCACTGCGAGGTTCATCAGCAAGGCTCACTTCTCCCGAACGGACTTTCTGGAACTAATGCCTGGCGGTGCGTTCGTTCACGGCGTTCTCACCAAATGCCTGGCATATGCGGCGACTTGATGCGGCAGCTGACAGGCCCACTGTAAAGTAATACAACAAACACATGCAAACAAGCTACTTCGATACCTTCATTTCTCTTTTACACTGGACGAGCTATGACTGCTGTGTGTGAGCACCGTGCCTGTATTACTGAAGGTCGATGGTCAGGCTAACTCCCGATCGCTTGGCAGGCACGTGCGTCATTTCGTTTCCTCTCTGTGAGCGCATGATTAATGGGATGTCAAAAACGGCAAAAACGTTTTTGGTTACCTTGTAAGTAAAGCGGGAGGAACGGCATTAATCAAGGAACTGCATAAATTGATAAGTGCTATATGGAGAAAGGAGGAGCTTCCAAAGGAATGGAAAACCTCAATAATAGTTCCGGTTTATAAAAAAGGCGATAAATCGGACTGTATTAATTAGTGCGGAATCTCATTACTCCAACATGTTACAAAGTAATGACAAGGTATGTGCGTGACCTAGAACGCTGAGAACCGCACGAAAATGTGCGTAGAATATAAATCCCCAAAACAGTAGTATGAGCCATTCGCATGCAAAGCTGCGCATCATACCACGAGAGACATTTGAATGATCACCTATTCAAGCTATTCAAGATCTGAGAGAGGAACTTTGGTAACGCGAAGAAACAAAATATCGATATAAGGGGACCAAAAACACACATATTGCAATGTCGTGACCGAATGCTATATTTCCATCTGCTTAAAATAATTACGCTATCTGAACAACAAACCTTTTCTACTGAGCTGATAATGTTGCCGCGTTATTCAGTCCTCAAAGTGCAGGTGTGGGATTTCAATGAAGTGGTCAAAGCAAAGTGGAACAGAACAAAATGCACATCTGACTAAAGCCAATTTTTCACATTCAACAGCATTTCTGCATTCAAGCAGTCCATTATCAAACGCTACACGAATTACATGTTCAAACGATGATATTGTATGTCAATGTCATAACCTGGCTTTTGCCAAGCATATTGTAACATAGACTTGTACTTCGGTGCAGAAAGTTGATTGTATAGCGCAGAGTGGAAGTCTGATGACGAAGTGACGATTGTTTAACATTACTTGTGTTTTTCACATTGTAGTCTTATAGAATCAACGATCGTTCCCACGTAGAGCTTATATTGCAAAAAGAAGTACACATCAAGAAGTTGTCAATATTTTGTCGTCTTCGGTGGCAATATCTTAAACTTTCATCTCAGAGTACGATCTTTATGGCCTGACCAGGAATCACACAGCAATAGGCTCTTCGCATCGTCAAGTACATGTTCACCAAGGACGGTAGTTAGAAAACTTTTCGTATGCTCTTTCGTCATTTTGCCACTTTTGCTTGCCTCCACATGGATGTTTCGTGGACATGTTGCTTCAAGTTTCTCTGAAACATTTGGGCCACAAGTGCCTTGTGGCTCTTGAAAACAGATATAGAGCTTGTTAGCTAATCTGCCACATCAATTGTATAACTATGCACAGACTGCCACACACCACCTATAGTTTTCTCGCATCTGTGAGATAGTGTTGAGAATGAAGATATTTCATAATTAAATTGACTTTGGTCACTGTTCCAAACATTTTCTTTGTCCTCGTTCCCGTCTGTTACATGATATTTTGTTTCTTCGTATTACCAAAGTTCCTCTCTTAGGCCTTGAATAGGTGATCATTTACATGTCTCTCGTGGTAAGGCGCGCAGTTTTGCACGCGAATGTCTCATACCACTGTTTTCGGAATGAGCGATTTATATTCTAAGCAATTTTTCGTGCGGTTCTGAGTGTTCGAAGTCACGCACATCCCTTGTGAGTAATATCCTGCTAATTCGCCTAAACGTATCGTAGATGAAATAATTGGAGATCACCAATGTGGATTTAGAAATAGATCCACGTTGGACCAGATTTTCGCCTTGAGACAAATCTTAGAGAAGAAATGGGAATACAATGGGTCTGTTCACCAGTTATTTATTCATTGACTTTAAGAAAGCATATGACTTTATCAAAAGTGAAAAACTATACAATATCCTGGTACAATTTGGTATTCCGCAAAAACATGTTCAACTAGTGAGGATGTGTCTGAGTGATCTCTTAAGCAGAGTTCCGGTAGGTAATATGTCAGATAGTTTCAAGATTCGCAAGGGATTGAAACAAGGTGATGCTTTGTCACCATTACTGTTTAACTTTGCGTTAGAATATGCGATTCTGAAAATAAAAGAGGACAAAAAGGGACTAACATTGAATGGCTTGAATCAGCTGTTCGTATACGCGGATGATGTAGATTTAATAGGGGATGATATAGATGCACTACAAAGTAACACTATGTCTTAGTAGAAGCGTGCGATGAAATAGGTCTACAGGTAAACATAGAAAAAACAAAATACATGATAAGCCGAAACACTTAGAATGAAGGAAATAGATACATAACAATTAAGGATGAGATCATAGAGAAAGTAAACAAATTTACATACTTGGGAGCATATGTAACAAGCAAAAACGAGGTAACGGAAGAAATAAAAAGTCGCTTAGCATCGGGCAACGCATGTTTCTACTCAGTCCAGAAACTCCTAACGTCGCGATTAATATCAAGAAAGTAGGAAATATACAGAAGGGTTATTCTGCCGGTAATATTTTACGGTTGCGAAAGTTGGAGTTCGACCCTAGCATATGAACATAAATTAGGAGTGTTTGAAAATAAGGTCTTGAGAAAGATATACGGGACGAGATGGCTGCAGAGTGGAGGAGACTGCATAATGAAGAACTTCACCGACTCACCCGATATTGTAAGAATAATGAAAACGCGACGACTAAAGTGGGCAGGCCATATAGCTCGGATGGGAGAGAAACGAAGATTATATTCCATCGTAGCTGATAAACCAAAGGGAAAGAGAGTGCTAGGAAAACTGAGACGACGTTGGGAGGATAATATTAGAAGGGATCTTCGAGAAGCAGGGTGTTTGTAATGAAAACTGGCTTGATCTAGCTCAGGATAAAATCCTATTGAGAACGTTTGTTACTGCGGTGATGAACTTGCGAGTTCCGTAAGCCATAGAGTAAGTAAGTAATTAAGTAAGTAACACGTTTGCAATGCTCAGCAAATATTTCTTCCTACTTACGTTGGATAAACTGATTCAAAAAGTGCATCGTTATCACAAGAACACACAAAACAAGGAGTCTCAAGTCGTTTGAGTTTAATATCAGCATTATTTATCATAAATTTTTAAAGTCAAATCAAAAACTAGAAGAATCATAAACAGCAATGACATATTAGGTATATTGAATAGTTAGTCCTGGGTTCGAACCTAGCGGTCGCCCACCCTGACAGGGTTTTTCAGTTGTTGTTTTCTCGTTACATCAGACAAAATACCAGGATGGTACCTATAATATATCCAATCCCTGGGCGACTACCGTCGAACATCCTCTCCGCTACCCTGTCTCGGCTTGAACATGGGATTCTTAAAGGCCATAAATAAATTCAGTATTGAATTGTTGTTAAGTGAGGTCTCACCGTTTTAGCAACTTAACAGATGGACTTTTGTTACGACGTGTTGTGCTGTCTACCTCGAAATGTGGTTCAATTTTGTATTGTCCGTTGATCCTTGCAACGAAACTATAATGTTAATTTAGAAGATAAGGGGTTAAATTGAATTCTTTTATGGCCTCTATGCATCTTTGGCTCAGGCCGACAGAGGATTAAAGTACGTATGCTAACAGATCCAATAAAATAATTTTATATTTTAAGTTAATTAGAATACACTGACGAGGCTTATACACTACACTTTATTATAAAATACACGCAGTAAGCGTAACAGTTTTAGTGTACTATCAACACCTTCTTCAGACAAATACTGTTCAACGCTATGTGAGTTCATTATTAAGCATCAGAAGCCCAGAGATCCTTTCTTT